>JAQJVL010007307.1:0-24585 GCA_035578905.1 Stictocephala bisonia | reverse complement strand
ATTTTAGTGGTTTTGTAAATTCAGAATAGTATGGGAAGCTATTAACCCATTTGCCTACAACTACAAGTATACTTGTAGTGATTACTACGAGTATACTCGTAGTCAGACAATGTTTATTATATTTAAAATAACATATATATTTATTTATAGAAAACAAAGTATTATCGATAACTACGAAAGTTATTATATAGGAACTGAGTGTTAGTGTATTGTTTATTTGTAAACAAACAGAGTGTGTTATTAGTAAAGTGTTGTGAAAGTAAATATTATCATTTAGTTGCCATAGAAATAAAGTATTAGGATTGTTTAGTGTTTAACCATTGATGTGGCAAAGAATACCTGAGGTATCGTTTTAAAGTGTTTCCCCAGTGGCAAACGATACCTGAGGTATCGAATTTACAAGCCTATTTTTAGCGGCTATTTTTTCATACAAATAACCATGATATCCTATCATATTATATATCATTACACTCGGAATATTCTCAGAGTAAAATACTGTAATTTGATAAGATACTCTTAAAAATACCTTTGCAAAAAAATTATAAAAGACTAATTACAAAATCTGCACTCCACAAATATCCCCGCGCCCGAGTGTATACACAAAAGAACACACGTTTTTCCATCCACTTTTGGCCAGGTAATTTTTGTGTGGGAAAGATGAGAGCTACATCCCTGAATCAGAATTTTCCTAGGCAACACGACAAACTGTTTGTATTCATTCTAAAATGTCGATTCCTTATTATTCGATTTTTATTTGAAGTGATGTTTTCTTGTTTTCTATAATGGCAAACGATACCTGTAGGTATCGAATTGTTTTCGACCTGTTGCTAAGTAACTGTATGGTTTATATGATCGATTTTTATACCATTCGACGCGTTATGAAATTGTCAACAAGGAATACACATTTTGGGAGGCTACTTATAGCTTGACGTTGTTTATTTTACATGTCGAACGGGACCTATGATTCACTCGGCGCGCCAGGCTGTCGGGCCAGTTTGTTTGTTGTCCTCAACCTCCACGCTGTGTATACGTTCTGTTCTTGTGTCTGTATTATTTATGTTGATTTGTTTACTTTATAAACGAAATGTCATTTATTATTTCAAACTATTGACTAAATTAGTGCAATTTTAGTGTTATAATAATAGTAAAAGAAATTTCTGTGTTTGTGAACATATATTTATATTACGTGTTTTTATATGATTTTTGTGGAAAATTCATAATAATTGTATATATAGTTATAGATAAGTGTTTTATTTTTTGAATTATGTTTAGTTATATGTTATTTCATGTTTATGTACTCAGATACTTTGATTTGAGATCCTGGAGACATGATTGTGCTAGTTTATTTGCAAAAACATTTTTCTCAAATTTCACAATTTCAACTATTTGTAAAAAAAAAAAAAAACTAATGTCCAATAAAACAAAAAAAAATATATTTTTTAAAGGTTATTTTATATTGTACTCAATAATAATAGGTTTATAAAATAAATGTAAGTTTACTTATTTTTCTGCGTATTTATTTGCATATACCTATAATTTCATAAATTTACATTTTTTCAAATATTTACAAAATTAAAACAAAATACAAAAAATTTGAAACAAAATTTTACTACCGTATATACTCAAATCTAAGCCCGCACCTATTTTGACACCGCAAAAACAAGGGTGCGGCTTAGATTCGCGTGCGGCTTACAATTCGCCCAATTAGAGTTGAAATGCCAAGTGGTGCTAAAAGGCATTTCTGAGGGGCAAAAAACCAATTATTTAAACTTTGGGCTGTGAAATGGAGGGTCTATGCAGTGTTTTCTCAGACAGCTGCACAGTCACTAGTTAATTTATACAGTCGGTCGAGTCAGGTGCAGTGTTGAGATAAGGATCACGTGAGGGGAGGGGAAAGGGGGTGTGTGATGGGGGAAGGGGCTTCAAACAGTTTGCAGGGGGGAGGTGAAGGGGAGATTGATGGGAGGGAAGCAACATTGCGATAACCCAGTTTTGTGCTAGGTGAGGGGACGCATTCTCTTTCCCACTTCCTTTCATAACATTCTGTTATCCTGTCTTCTCCTTATCAACCTCTGTCCTTCTAGGACAAAATATGCGTCTTCAATACTTTTGAGTTTTGACTCACTCACTAGTTCCAACAGCTGTGAACTACCCGGCTCACTAACAATGAAACACGTGTGAAATCACAACAATTTTATTTTATTTGAACAAATAAAAACAAAGGGTACATCAATAACAATGACTAAAATAATATTAAAACTGACAATATTAAACAAAATGTTCATAATTGTACATAGGAATAGGCTATAATAATAGTTTAGTAATGAGCAACATTTTTAGTAATGTCTGGCACAGATTAGGTAATATTTCAACTGATAAACTAATTAATGAAATTTCTATAAACTATTAGATGCATTTCAGTTTTAAATCAATCATGAATTATTTAAATAACAAACCATCTTGAGAATATAAAAAAAATCACAATTATAACACCCGAAGGAAAGATGAACTAGTTAAAGAGCATTAAAGAGCAGTAAATTTATAATGTAGGCCTAATAATTGAACAATTTTATACTGTTTTTGGGAAAAAGGGGTTTTTAAGACACTATTCATGTATGGATGTACTTGCAAGATTAGCAAGCTTCTCAAAAGCAATATTGAATAAAGATCTTTTGATTTGATTTATTGAGAAAAGTAAAACATCATGAAATACTAATTAACACAGGAACATGGGCAATAATAAAGTAACATTCAATGAATAATAGCCTAAAGATCTCAAATTGCATCTAAGTAACTTTGATAACCTACAATTAAACCCGCTTAAGTAACTTAGGTAACTTACAATTAAACCCACTTAAGTAACTTAGGTAACTTACAATTAAACCCGCTTAGTCACTGTCAGAGTCCATCACAAATCCTGTGAAGCATTGCAGTGGACGTTTGATGCCAGATGTTGAGGCTACTCCAGATGTTGAGGCTACTGGTTCTGACGGTTGACCTTCCTCACTACTACTTGCAGGATCCTTGTCATTACCGTCTGTGTCTGACTCTGTTCCTGATGAAGAACTGGATTCATCTTTGGCTTGGAGAATAATCTTCATCTGCGTCATCGTCGTCTTCGTACAGCAGATTATCTTCCGACCCATCTAAGGAGTTTGAGATGGAGCACTTTTTGAATGACTTGCGTACCATCTCTTCTGGGATGCTATTCCAGGCTCTTAAAACCCAATTGGTAATTTCAACGATAGGAGCTTTCTTGACTTTTCCCGTTCTAGTCACATTGTCAAGGTTGTTCTCCAACCACTCGCAGTACAGTTTTCTGATTTTGTCCTTGAAGGGTTTGTTGAGACACACATCCAGTGGTTGCAGTTTGCTTGTCATACTTCCTGGTATGACAACTTGGCAGCATTTATGGCGCTTCATTTGATCTTTTAAATCATCCGTCAAATGGCCACGGAATGCGTCAAGAACAAGAAAATTGTTGAGGTTCAAATTGGCCCCGGGTCTCTTCATCCAAATGCATCTAAACCAGTCCATCATTAATTCTTCTGTCATCCATCCCTTTTCCTGTACTCTAATTTCAACTCCTTGGGGAAAGATGACATTTTTTGGCATGCGCTTCCTTTTGAAAATTATCATAGGCGGCAATTTCTTGCCATCAGCTGTACAGGATAACATAACAGTGATTCTCATCTTTTCATAACCACAGGTTTTCAAACTTACACTTTTGGCACCTTTTTTATCAACTGTGTAGTTCATTGGCATGTCAAAAAACACTGGGGTTTGGTCGCAATTTCCCATTTGACCTGGTAGAAAGTTTTTGCTCCGTCTTAGGTTGATAACATACCTCTGAAATTCAACGAGCTTATCTTCAAAATCGTTCGGCAGTTTCGAGGCAATGTGAGTCCTCCTTCTCAGACTTAGGCCATTTCTTCTTAAAAATCTAACACACCAACCTTCAGAAGCCTTGAATGATGTCCTGGGAATGTTCAGTTCTCTTGCTGTTTTATTGGCCTTCAGCCTGATCATGCTATACGTAACACCTAGGCCTTTGTTACGTTGTTCTTTCACATATTCAAGAACTTGGTTTTCCATTTCAACATACCTTCCGCGTTTGGGGCCTGTCATAGCTTTCTTCGTACTTTTCATTTTGAAAATTTTCAATCTGTCTTTCTTCCAACGTCTAACATTAGTCTCATCTACTCCAAATTGGCGCATTGCTGCTCTGTTTCCATTTTCGTCTGCATAACTAATTACTTTCCTTTTGAAAGAAGCCATGTAATGGCATCTTTGACTAGCCATAGTTTGGTGTTCACTACATTCACTACTTACTAACTAAATACGGTAACACTTTCACTAATCACTACTTACTAATTAAATAATACTTTGACTAAATAATTTCAATTAGGTTAAGTCAGCATAGCAATAGGCTAGTTCACAATAAACCAAACAACAACAGTGACTTTTGTTTTGAGTTTTTATTTGTTTCTCCTTTCATCTGTCATTTGCCGGCTGTAGTAGCTTGCCAACCTCAAATAATTGTTTGCCCTTTTTGAGGGTAATTTTAGAGTTAGAGGGTATTTTCTAAGACAACAATATTCATGTTTAGCCGGTAAAAATATAATTACAGTAATGATAAGTTATTCTTTTGATATGGTTTTAAGATTTGAAGCTAAAAACCAATGTCTCTATCATAAAATAACAATAGGTAGATAGCCAAAAGGGTAATTTTTAGATTTTGGTTGGCAGCACTATCCAAAAGATGAGAATAATTGGCTTGAAAGACAGTGGGGAGAAATGTAGAAGGGTGGGAAGGGGAAGTGGTTTGTTTTGCAATAGAAGTGGGTGACGTCAAAATGAGGTCACCAATCAGGGATAGGAGGGGCGGGGCTTAGCGGTATTTGTTTTCTTCCACTTGTCATCTTGTTCTTTGTCCTACATGAGCTTGTTCTGTACAAGATAAGGTTTGTGGCTCTACAGAGAAGCTTCTGTGGGTAGAGCACATGAACAGGTGATTGTTAAACACAGTGTAGGACTGTATCGGTCTCTCTCACTTCCTTTCCTTCTTGAAGCAGTTTAGCCTCAGTGTCCAGTTAACACTTGCCGTATCCAGTCGCTTTACTGGGTAGATACTTTGCCTATGAATTATGGAATACTCTTGTGTAAAACTAGTTTTGGGACAAATGGGTATAAATAAAACAAGTTTATTACTAGTTTTTATTTAAATACATCATTTAACTAAGTAACTTATACCAATACTTCATTTGTAAATACACTTTACATGACTTTCGTCAATTAATAGAGCTCATTTTGTGATCGCTAGATTGCCGTTTTTCCTGGATAATATTGCCCGGTAAACTGGGTGCGGCTTAGATTCGAGTGTGGCCTTTTTTACCTAATTTTCAATCAAAAACAAGGGGTGCGGCTTAGATTCGCGTGCGGCTTAGATTCGAGTATATACGGTATATATTGAAGAGAACCTTTTTTCATACATTTTGTATATTTTGATTATTCCAGTAAAAATTGTAGTATATTTTATAATTATGGTTACTTTTCAATTTTATAACTCAAAATGTACAAACTTTTATATTTTACTGGTAATAAAAATTTTTGATGTGAATATATAACATTGTAAATATAACAAACATATTATGTAGTTATTTCTGATCAAAACAATATAAAACATGATACATTTTAGTGCAAAACAGTATTTTTTACAGAATTTTGAAGTATAAGGCTCAAAACAACAAAAACTGGACTGCCTCTATAGAGATTTTAAGCTGCCATGTATAGGGTTAAAATTAATGTCGAGCACGGTACTAACATTTACAATTTACTTTGTGACAGTGAATCTGAACTTAGTGATGGGGATGGCAGTGTTGAATCTTTTTGTTGTTTATTCTTTGTATTGTTTGGAGATGAAAGTAATCATAAGTAAGTTTATATTAGAATGGTACTTGAGACATTATCATTGTTTACAGTACTACTTACACATGTAACGTTTCATAGACCTTTTGTGCGAAATTTACCAATTTTGCAGACATTTCATTTTTTGTTCTACAAAATTAATTTTTACATGATTACAATTTTATAAACAATTTTCCACATAAAAATATTGTTTCTCTAAATAATTATGGTGTTTCCATGGTAAACAAAGTAAGTTTTGAAATATATTTAACACACTCCGTGCGGAGGCCTCCGATCGGAGGCATGATGAACTCTCTTCGTGTGCGTCCGCCTCCGATCGGAGGCATTCGTACCTGCAGTATTAAATTGGCCAATGCTAGCTCAGCGTTCACGTGAGGAGGTCTATTCTTTGTTAGCGTTTTATTTATATCTGTGTTATACTTTGTTTAGGCTGGTTGAGATTACCAACGATTTTTAGTGTATATAGATAGTGTTTTAGTGTATATAGATAGTGTATTAGTGTTATAGCGTGTACATTATTTGGAAACATGGAGTGTACAAATAGAACTAGTGAAATAGACAGAATGCTATTACAAAATGATGACGGCATGGACTACTCTAGTGAATCAGAAGGTACGGACATCTTGGATGACCTTGACGAGGCGCAGCAGTACGCGGATTCTGATACCGACGATGACATCCCCGATTACGTCCCCGATGACAACCCCAACATTGCTGATGGCCCAGACGATGTTGTCTACAACCCACAGTGGGTACCTTACACCGCAGGTTTGAGAAATATTCCATTTTCAAAAGAAAATAAAATATTAGTACCATTGCCAGAAGACAAAACACCTTTTGGTTTTTGGGAGTTGTTATTAGACGATGAATTTTTGCAAGTAATTGTAGAAAAAACAAACGAATATGCTTGGCAAATATTTTTTTCACCAACTTTACAACCTAAGTCTAGGATAAACAAGTGGACAGACCTTACTCTTGCAGAGTTAAAAATATTTATTGGCCTAATTTTCCACATGGGAACTGTCAGAATAAATAGAATAAATGACTATTGGAAGACGGACAAAATGTTTAACTTCCAGTATGTTAGGCAACAAATGCCTAGAGATAGATTTTTATTGATATTGAGATGTCTTCACCTGTCAGACAACCAGCAACCAGCAGATGACCGTTTAGCGAAAATGAGAATCCTAATCAATTATTTCAATAAAAAGATGAGTGATGTGTACTACCCTGGGTGTGAACTTTCACTTGACGAAGGTACAGTGCTATGGAGGGGACGTCTGCTTTTCAGACAATACATATCTGGAAAGCGTCACAAGTACGGGATAAAGGTGTACTCTCTGTGTGAGCCTGATGGCCTCTGTTTGGCCTTTACGGTCTATAGTGGAAAAGGGGGGGAGCTCAGTGGTAAAGGTCATGCTAGTAAAGTTGTCAAACATCTTATGCAAGGCAAGCTAGGGGTCGGACATACGTTATATATGGACAACTACTACAATAGTTTTCCACTAGCTTCCGAGCTTCTTGCTGAAGATACCTACTGCACTGGAACTTTACTTTCTAATAGAAAATACCTACCAGCAGAAGTAGTACAAGCAAAGCTAAGACCTGGAGAGAAAATAGAGCGCTATGCAGAGGGAGTGATGGTTGGGAAATGGCGTGATAAACGCAATGTTACGTACATTTCAACAAAGTATGAAAACGATTGGGCAGAGTCCAACAACAGATATGGTCAACCAAGACAAAAGCCATTGCCCATAGTGTTTTATAACGCTTATATGAAAGGGGTAGACAGGAATGACCAAATGATGAGTTACTACCCTTTCGAACATAAGAGTTTGAGATGGTACAAGAAAATGTTTGTTCATTTTCTTCAGATGCTTATGGTGAATAGTTTTAAATTGTACCGCATAGCAAACCCAAGAAATAAAACAGACCTTTACAGCTTCAGACTTTCAGTTATCAACAAAATGTTGACAAAAAATGTAGTCACACCACCACCTCGCCCCCGACAATCACAAACTGTCAGGCATGTTTTGTCAAAGTCAGATGTAAGAGACAAAAAAGGTGATAGATTTTTGAGGAAGAGGTGCAGACAGTGTGCCAAAGAAAAGAAGAAAACGATGACAGTATTTATCTGTGCTCAGTGTCCAGGGCAGCCAGGACTATGTGCCTTGGCTTGTTTTTACAAGTGGCACTCCCTGTAATGAACTAACTTGTTAAGAACAATGTACATATGTAAATAATTTAGTTTAGTTATTATGATAGTGATTTGTAATGTATTTGACTTATCAATTGAGGCCACACGCAATAGCGTGTGTGATTGAAGTGCGAAGCGCGGGACGTCTACGGTCGGTGACCCATGGAGAAGGACGCGATGTGCGGACGCCTCCAATCGGAGGCAAAAACTTTTGACGTCACCACAGCCACCATTTTGTTGCCGGAGATATATTTATATACTGTTACCAGATTCTTCTGATAACAAGGTATGATAATATGTAATAAAATTTTTTAGCATAATTTTGAATTTTTACATTGTTTTCCAGCAGTGGATGTGTTAACCCTGCAAGTGTGAGCCATCTGAATTTCTGATGGTTGGTACCCATTACGGGTGTGACTCTCGGAATTTCCGACTGTCTCGTTTTGTCACTACTACGTTATTATTATATGTCAAATTCCATTATAATCACCACCAATTGGTTCATGAGGTTCCATTTGTTATATTTAGATGTCTTTGGTTGCACATTTGACTGAATACACTCTGCTAACAGCTGATGTATTTTATACTACTGTCGTCAATTTGTCAGATGTAATCTGTGTGTTCCAGTTTCACTGTCACATTATTTTGTTGAAATCTAACCTAATTTTTACCGTTTTATTTCATACATACAGTCAAATATTGTTTATATTGTATTTACTGATATTGATTTTAGTGTAAATATAGTTATTGTTTTTAGAAAATGTAAATATATATATGAACACTGCAGGTCACTGGTAGGCCTGTTTGTAGCTGGCTTGAATCTTAGTTAAAGGGCCTATGCTTATTTTATTTTGTAATTTATTGTTTGATAAGAACATAATTCATAATGACAGATACTTGTAGATCAAGTGATATTCGGGATATTCTATTTCAAAGTGAGATTACTGAATTTGAAGTTAGTGTATTGAAGGTACAGTACCAAATGCAAAACACGCAATTTTTTATTTATGTGCAAATTTACTTTTTGGAACTTATAACTTCCTATCAAATACTGGTTTTTATAGATACCTATACATTTTTGTAATATGTATGAAATTTTACATAGTATACAGAAACTACTAAGCTAAAATAATTATCAGTGGTGTTATAAAAATAAGCAAAAGAAAAAATAATTTATTTATTTACATATTTATTTTGTCTCTTATCTGATACCAGATTTACAAAAATAAAGTTAGCCTTCTAATATATGTACTGTCAAATGCTACATTTCAGGCTGAAAACAATGATATACAACAAGTTATATTTATACAATAATAAGTCAGCTGGAATATTAATTTAATAAACTTTTACGAAACAACTAATTTTGCTGCCACACTGGGGGGAAAACTATACCACACTTGCAGGGTTAAAAAAATATTTTTAATGAAAAATTTAAATAAATTTTTTAAATGCAACAATAATAATTTAGGCTTACCTAAGGCCATGTATGTTATATTGCTTTTAACCCTCCGAGTGATAACGGTTCGGTCCGAGCCGTTAGGGTCCGCGTGTGAATCGATAACGGTTCGCTCCGAGCCGATCGCGAAAAATGCCGTAATGAAATAATTATTGGCGGAAATCAGATATTTGTTATACTAATATGTTTGGAAAGAGTTCCTTTATTCGTTACTCTATGGTAAACATTTTTCACGCACATAAATAAAACAGTAGGATGACGTCATTCATGAACAGCTGATTGTTTACAACTGTAGTTGTGCCAGTCAATCAGACATCGTAGATCGTGTGTCATTGTTGTTGGTTATGTTGTTATTGTTATTTAACATTTTTTCAAATATTTGATTTTTTACGCTGATACAAAACATTGCCAACAAAACATTTTTGTTGAAGAAAAACTACTAGTGTTTCATATTTTTGTGTTCAAAACCAAACTGTGCATCTTTGTTATACCTTTGGTATAATGAATTAGAATAACCAAAGAAATGTCATCTTTGGTATAATGAATTAGAAATTTGTTGCCATAAAAACAGTGTAAAATACCCTCAAAAACAAAAAAAATTTTGAAACAAAAAAATCAAGGCCATCAGTAGTTCTTCATTTTTCAAGTTATTTTGGTAAGTTTTTATTTTATATCACCATTTGCTATATTTCATTGTGAATAATTTTATATATAATATGTCATATTACAGGCATATTTTATATTTTTTATGAATTTTTAAAAAAAGTTCTGCGCGATATCAGAAAATGGCCTATCACTGAAGAGTGAAATGATCATCACTCGGAGGGTTGAAGCCCATTTTATTACGAATAAAATGGTGAAAAAAATTATGTTGATTAGTCTATATTTGTACTTGTTTTACACTTGTTTGTAAACTGTTACAAATTGGCTTCTTTTTGCTGGAATTTCTGGTCCAACTTCACTCTTAACCCTGCAAGTGTGGTATAGTAGTTCCCCAGTGTGGCAGCAAAATAAGTTGTTTCGCAAAGGTTTATTAAATTAATATTCCAGCTGCCTTATTATTGTATAAATATAACTTGTTGTATATCATTGTTTTCAGCCTGAAATGTAGCATTTGACAGTACATATATTAGAAGGCTAACTTTATTTATGTAAATCTGGTATCAGATAAGAGACAAAATAAATATGTAAATAAATAAATTATTTTTTCTTTTGCTTATTTTTATAACACCAGTGATAATTATTTTAGCTTAGTAGTTTCTTTATACTATGTAAAATTTCATACAGATTACAAAAATGTATAGGTATCTATAGAAACCAGTATTTGATTGATATAATTCAGAGCTTATTTCCGGTTAGTTGTAACCTTGTTATTACTGAATTAAATACCAACAGAATACAGATCCACTCTTTTTGGCGTGTACACAATCAATTTTTTGTTGAGAGGAGGCCATTCTGAAAGCAAATGACTGCACTTGGCGATGACGCCTGAGTTTTAGGATCAGTTTGGTTGGATGCAGCTTCGCCAACCAAGCTTCGCTACGTTTTCGCAGTACACTTTGAACTGAACCACCAGATAAACATATCGGCCGGCCATTGAAGTACCACTGGACAACATGAATGGGTAGGCGGGTGGGTCAATACTAATGTACGCTGTGTATGGGTGGGCGGGTGGGTCAATACTACTGGACGACGTGTATGAGTGGGCGGGTGGGTCAATACCAATGTATGCCGTGTATGGGTGGGCAGGTGGATTAATACCAATATACGCCGTGTATGGGTGGGCGGGTGGGTCAATACCAATGTACGCCGTGTATGGGTGGGCGGGTGAGTCAATAGCACTGTACGACGTGTATGGGTGGGCGGGTGGGTCAATACCAATGTACGCAGTGTATGGGTGGGCAGGTGGGCTTATGTTTCTGATCTGTGCATAGAAAATCTGATCTGTGATATGATAGAACAGATTTAATCTCTATAATCCAAGTTGTTTCAATTAATAATATACTTTCTTAGTTTCTTACATAATATTAGTTCTGAAAAAAAAGGAAAACAGTTAAACAAAACAATGCCACATAAAAATGTAGGAAGGCAGAAAGTAAAAAGTTTTATTTATAAAATGTTACAGTTACAAACAACAAATCAAAATTATTGTGTTCAGTTTAGATGTATGTATTTACGAATCTGGCAACATAGGCTTAGGATGGTGTCTGCCTTTTACAGTTGTCTTGGGTGAACAGGAAATCCTTCTGTAAATACTCACTCGAAAATACTTGATACTAAAAAAAATGCCAACTACTCGACTCGAACTCAAAAATCACTAATCGCACACCCCTACAAAATACCTAAGTCTAATCTCTACAAACTTTGTTTTGTTAAGTAACTGGTGTCTAATTGTTTCCAGACAAAGTTGATATTGAAACTGTAACTTAATTTCCTGACTGTAATAGTGTAGCCATAATCACCATAAAATTCTGATAAATACTCGTTACCCTTTCCATAACTACATAAAGATATTCAAAAATCCAAGGTAAAATAATTTGGGAGACAGTTCAAATGATAACAATGAACTTTTAATTGAAATCAAAGTAATCTTTAAGTGCACTCATATTTACCTAACTCAGGTACTGACATTCTAATATCTCAACATTTGAGCAAAAGCTTAAAGAGAATCTCTCAATATAAATTTACCACAAGAAAATTTCTTTCAAAAAACATAGTTATAAAAGGTCAAATCCAAATGTACCTTTGTAGTTACCCTTCAAGAAACAGATCAATATTGCAATGTGCATATATACAATAGACATCAATTAATTATAATATAGCAATAAACATGAAAGTGGTCACCGTGTTAGAAGAAAACCATTAAACATAAAGAAAAATATACACAACACTTACATCTATACAACCTTACAACTATACAGACTAAATATACAAGTAGACCATGGTATTATTTATTTGTTGCTCCAAAATATTTCCCAGGCGGTTGCTCTGACACAATAATAATGTTCTAAAGGCCTCAGTCCTAAATGTCCATTGAGCTTAACAAGTTCAAAGTGAATGACAAGTTATTAGACAATTTATTGGCACCAATAATTGAAATAAGAAAATACGTGACTTATCGATAGTTGACATCCGGTAGTGAGTGCCTCAGAGGGGAGGAGTCACGTTCTGTCAGCGTCCGGTAGGGCAGATGAATCCCAGAACGACGCTTCCGCATCAGCCAAGGTCGAGTCTTAAGTGTCAACACCTTACTTGATGTAGGTCAAGACCAAAACCCTGTTCAAAATCTCAGAAATAGTATTGCAAATACAAAAATATTACACTAAGGGCGTACACATACAATTGGAATTAAAACTAGAGTTTGATACATTTTTGTTTTGTTATTTATATATTATGTCTTCCATGAATGAATGACTAATCTTTATATCCATATATCCCAAGATTGATTTATAAGTGTAAAATTTGTTTTTATAAGTTTTCAAACAAGTATTTGTGAATGTTAACAGGTCTACAGTAGACTATAAAAATGTCTTGAACGCCAATCAGGAAATACATAATTAATTATATAATCATTTAGTTTACGACAATAAACATAAATACACAACTAGACACCATAAAATTGTATAAAGGGCAGAAATATTAATTAGAATTTGTTTAACTGATTATCATATAAGTCTATGCTAAGTTTTACTAGAATAGTAGTGTAAAGATATCTGATAAAGTTCTACTTCCACATGTAACACAATGAACCAAGTAATGTGTTGAATATACGCAGAAGAAATTATTAACTATTATGCCATTCAGATGTAATAGTTAAAAAATCTTGGAACCATAGGTTGGCACAATACAATTTGTAAATATTGTGCATTAAAATAATACACGAATTTCTGGTTTTACTTTAAATGTATAAAATTGTTCCACAGTGACACAAGAACTATTGCTGGAAATATCTTTAATAGAGAAAACTAGTCCTGTCAAACTCATTGTCAGTTAATACTAAATTTACCATCACATCTTATTTTCACTATAATACTACAGTTTACTACAGTTGAAACGTACTCAGTTATTCTCAAGCTACTCACAATCTTTAATACTCAAAGTTAGACAGTGTTCTAATATGTCGTATCATTTATACATGACTTAATCATAGAACTATATTTAGACAGTTAGGAATCTGCAATTAACAGTAGAACAATTTACGTATAAAAGGAATAACTTTGCATCTTATATAATTGCATTTGTTCAACAACATTGATATAGTTGTAATTACAACTAATCAAGACATAAACGTGGTTATGATTTGAATTATTGAACATTAACACTTGTAACTTTACATAAAATTATTCAAAGTTTGTGTTATATAGCATATTCAAAGTTCGTAGAAGACGAGCGTGAAACAAAATATGGTAGCAATACTATTAAAATGCAATTATTGTATTGATTTAGTTTAAGGCAATTTATTTAATTACCACTGATTAACTACCACTACTTATGTTAACACCGTTTTAGATTTATCAAGTCAGAATAGTACATAAATCAATTTAATTTATGGCTGATAACCTTCGCCAAGCAGTAATATCGAGGCGCGATAATCAAAGAGGCAGTACAAAACTCCAACGTTTATCTAGGTATCTCGGCTGTTGAAGGCGCGAACATCAACAGAAAAATCTAAGTTTAGGCACATCCTCTTTCAGTGCCCAGCCCTAGCTAGGAAGCGGGCTCTCACCTTGGGCGGCGATTTAGAACGTGGCCAAGGTGTAGCACAGGAAAATCTCTTCAAGGCAGTCTCTAGGTTCTCTAAGGACCTTGGATTGGATGAGGTTTGAAGTCCTGTAAAGGAGGGCGCACAATAAGCGTTTTTGTCTTAGGTTTGAAGCCTGGCCCCTTTAAATCGTATAAAAAAAATTCCAACATTTATCTAGTTATCTTGGCTGTTGAAGGCGCACACATCAACAGAAAAATCGAAGTTTAGGTGATCAGGCTAAACTATATCCGAGCTGTGGCTAGAGAAACTTGAGATGCTACAAACTCAACCTTACCATACCATAATGGAATGGTTCCGTGATGACAAAATCATATATATTTTTTTTATTTACATTACATACACCATTTACATGAAATAACTATCAATATGGTAGGTAAATTGTCAACAGGTCAAAGCTTAAAACTAAGTTACAGTAGTTCAAACTCTCCAAAGAATATCTTCGAATAGACACTATTTATCAGCAACTAGGAACTCTTGTACACTATAAAAACAATGCTCAGACAGATAATTAATAATTAATGTTTTAAATTTTACTGGTGACAGTTCAGAACGGATTTCTATTGGAAGTTTGTTGTATAAATGAATGGAAGAATAGAATGGCATTTTTTCAAAGAATACTTTTTTATGAACAGGAAATTGAAAAATGTTTGAATTACATGTACTATATTGATGGATGTGATTATGAGAAAAAAATATGATAAGTTATTTTTTACAAAAATTAGAGACTGCAAAATAAATAGACATGGAACAGAAAGAATATTTTAAATTTTAAAAATGGGTCTACATGAATCTCTAGTTGATGCTTTCATAATTAGTCTAATGATTTGTTTTTGTTTTTTGAATATTTTTGAACTTATTTGAGAATTTCCCCAGAAAAGAATGCCATAATTCAAATGGGATTGGACATAGGCACAAAGTATACCTGCAGCATAGTTTTTAAGTATAAACAACATCAATAATTAGAGCAAATTCAATAGATGATTTAATAGTAAGTATTAATCAAAACCTAACACAGCTTTCTTACTGGTTTAAAGTAAATGGTTTGCAACTTAACAGCCAAAAAACCCAAATTATGAAACTCTGTACAGCCCAATGTAGAGACCAGGTTCCAAACAGTAATATATTCTTTCAAGGGGAGGAAATAGTTTTTACTATTACTTCTAACTTTTTAGGAATAACTATTGATAATAATTTAACATGGAAGCCCTATTTAGACAAACTTATAAAGAAATTAAACAGGTGCTGTTATCAGATGGTAATTTTAAGAGACATAGTTGATTTAAAAACATGAGTTATGGTCTATTATGCATTTTTTTACTCAGTACTTCAATACGGTATTGAGTTTTGGGGATCGGCCAACATTGACAAAGTTTTTTAAATCCAAAAGAGAATGATAAGAATAATGACCTCTGCAAATAGGAGATCTTCTTGTAAACACCTATTTAAGGATTTAAATATTTTTTCTGTACCTTGTTTGTATATTTTTAAATGTTTCATGTTTATTAAAGCTAAAGCCGATACTATATTAAGGGAACAACATCACCACTCCTATGACACAAGATATAAAACTAATTTTTCGTATCCTCGACACTGTCTTATTTTGTATGAACAAACTAATATTTACATGGGAAAGAAAATGTTTAATAAATTGCCCAATAGCCTAAAAACTATTGAAAAAACTGAACACTTTAAGCATTTACTCAAGGAATTTTTGATTGAAAAAGGATTTTACTCAGTAAACGAATATCTGAATGATAGTACTCTTTAAAAAACCATCTCATATATTTATTTACTGTATATATTCTTTGTCTGTAATTTGATATATGCACACTGTACAGTAGGTAACGTATTATTTTGAGTTGTAAACCATATGAAGAACAGTACAGCCTAGATTTAGAATTAAGTTTGACAATGTCACCTGTTTCTTCAGTATATACTGAAAACATGGAATGTATTTGTGGCAATAAAGAATAAAGAATTATTCTGAGTCCACAGCATTTGACAATGTCAGTAGCACATAATATGCCTTATTTAATGTGCATATCAAATAATTAATGTGATCCACCCAGGTGAAACTGCTATCAAGCTTCACTCCTAAGAACCCACAAGGCTTAAACACATTTTGTTGAGGTTTGTAAGTAAGAGCTATCAGAGAAAAGAGACTTTTTATAATTACAATGAAAGTTAATAATTTTAGTCTTTTCTGGATTTAATTTTAAACCATTATCATCGGACCATTTAATCATATTGAGCATATTTTCATCCAGATGGGATAGTAAGATGTCTTTTTCCTTACTTGTAACAACCAGAGAGGTGTCATCAGCAAACAAGACAAGTTTTGAATCTTTAACAGCTAAGTGAAGATCGTTAATATAAATGAGAAAAAGCAGAGGTCCCAGGACCGATCCCTGGGGACTCCTGATTGAACATTGCAAAGTTGCTTACATCATATTTATGAAGCTTAACTCTTTGTTCTCTATTATTTAAATAACATGTTAATAAATCAAAAGCAATAACTTAATAATATATTTTATAAGAATATTTCGTAATTGTATGAAATGATCAGTGCTTGATATGAATAAAAAAACAGCTGTCCTATTATTATAAACATATTATAAATATGATTTTGAATTTTATTTGTCATATTAGATGTATATTTTCAAGGTCAGATTACATCATCGTTGTTTCGTCTGCCGCGCATCTGTACCATTACTTGACAACTTAAGTGATCTATTATTGTAATGTCAAACATTCATTGAGCACTTAGTAACTGTAACCAATATGCTGTTTTTTTTTCTTTCCTTTATTGTCATCTGTATTTATACTTATGTTTACTTATGCAATTATATAGTGAATAGTGTGGTAAAACTGCAGATCATTTTGTTTACAATTATTTGTGTGTAGGCTATATGATTGATTTAGTCGTGATTGTTCAGGTTGTGTAATTACATTGACGATGTCTAGAATGGAAAATAATTGTTCTGAATTATTTCAAGTGAATAGACAGAATTTTAAAAGAAAGTGATGAAGAGATTGATCTTGACATTGTAAAAAAACATATAAGTAGTCTATAAGTATCATACTGATTGGTTGGTTGTGTAGCAAAAATATTAATATGCCATTTTTTACATTTTTGTATATTGCTAATAGAAAACTGTAATTTTGCCAAAATAAATATGTTTTCATGTAGGGAATTAAATTATATCTTTACAAATTTACAGTGGAGTCCCGGTAATCCGAAATAATTGGAACCGAACCCATTTGGATTAAGCAGATTTTCTTAAAACGCTCTTTTGATAAAACATAACATAAATAATATTCCTAACATCAAGTAGAGTACTTAAGTTTTGAAAGCAATAATAGCCTATGGTCATAAAAAGGAGAATGAACCCTTTAATAGAAGAATACATTCAACTGAGATGTAAGATCAAACACCGTTTTTCAAGACAAAAAGATGGAGTAGCTAGCGGAAATCAATCCTGGCCCCAGCTCTACTTGATTCCATTGCATTTGCCACTGGGCTATGTAATCAGCTGACGGAAGTCGTGTGCATATTTCTGGCGTTCTCACGCTACCTTAGATAGCACTGTTCCCAATTTTCACTGTCAGTATCTTATCAACAGTTCGAACTCGTGTGTTTACGTATCTCAGTTTTGTTGTAACCCATACAGACGCTCCGGCTGCGTTTGATCTCATGCTACGTAGAGCAACACTCCTACGCGACCCCAGTGGCTACCATATCTGAGCTGTCTGTTGGGAGCAGGTCTTGTGCAGTGCATTGACAGGCCGACCAGAGTCACTGATAACACTGCTACGTGTCTGGACCACATATTTATACGTCACAATGACATGACTAGAGTACAGGCTGCAGTGCTCCAGACACACACCACAGACCACTACAGTACAGGACTGACAGTCACTCTCACTCACTCCACTCACCCTACTCACTGTCATACTGCGGCTGACAACACGTACATAGACTACAACTTACTCGACAACAACCTACAACACGTGAATTGGGACACAGTCACTGATCTTGAGTAGGTTAATGATTGTGCCGGTGAATTTAATAGAATAATAGTAGAAACAATTGAAAGTTCGCAGAAAATTAAAAATAACACAACCAGGTTGAAGAAGCTAAAGCCTTGGATCTCTACTGAGCTAATAAAAATGATACGTTCTCGTGACAAATTAAGTAAAAGGGTAAAAAGACAGCCTTTTAATCTAACGCTCAAGAATCATTACCGTCAGAGTTTTTTTAAGTGTTTTTAAGTGTTGAGTTAAAAAATGCTAAGCGCATCTACTATAGAACAATGCTTCATGAATGCAGCAACAAACCTAAGCTTTTTTGGGGAATAATCAATGAACTCACTGGGGGTAAACAAAAAAAAAGATGAGTTTCCAATGGATAAATATCACCCTGATGTTTCACATTTTAATAATAATTTGTTCAAAGAGGTTGCAGATGAGTTTAATATATTTTTCTCGAACGTTGGACAAACCCTGGCACATTCTATTGCCTCAACTGGAGAACTACTAATCACTGACGATGACTACAGACTTGACTGTACTTTCAACTTACACACTGTCACTGAGCTTGAGGTGCTGCGACACGTGAAAGCGCTGCGCGGCGGCTCGGCGCCGGGCCCTGACAATGTTCCTGCAGCTGTCCTCAAACAGTATTTCCATATTATCTGTACCCCTTTCACCCACCTGATTAATTTGAGTTTATCTTCTGGCGTTTTCCCCGATATTTATAAGATAGCCAAAGTTCTTCCACTGTATAAAGCTAATGATGTTACGGATAAAAATAATTTCCGCCCCATCTCTCTCCTCAGTGTGTTCTCTAAGGTGATTGAAAAAATTGTCAAAGAACAGCTTGTAGGTTACCTTCACGTCAACCAGATTCTGACAGAGCGTCAGTATGGATTTAGACAGGATAAAACCATCTCGGATGTTCTTTTTGACGTTAATAAAGAAATTCATGATGCAATGTCAGCTGACGACAAAATTATTCTCACCTTTCTTGATTTAAAAAAGGCCTTTGATAGTATCGATAGAGACATCTTACTTAGGAAGATGGAATCCATTGGTGTCCGTGGGATTTCTCTTGCTTGGTTCAATAGTTACTTAACGAATAGACGTCAATGTGTTTCCATTTCGCGTGTAAATAGTGACCTTCTTCCAGTAGATTACGGAGTGGTGCAGGGCAGTACGCTTGGACCAATTTTGTTCTTGATATACATAAATAATATTACAAAACTCAAATTAAAGGGTAAATTGTTCTTATTTGCAGATGATACTTTAATCTTTATGAAAGCAAAAACGTGGCACGAGGTTGCCTTGGCGGCACAACATGATCTCTTTTATGTAAAAAAATGGTTTGATCAAAACATTCTTTCGCTTAATGTGTCCAAAACTAAATTCTTGCCACTGTCGTTAAGAACTAATTCAGACTTTAATCTAAATGATATAGTGATTCACACCTGTAATAGTTACTTAAATCTTAACTGCGCTTGCGCGACCATTGAGAAAGTTTAGTTCTATAAGTATCTCGGAGTTATCTTTGACAGTCGATTAAATTGGTCCCAGCATATTGACTACCTAAAAAAGAAGCTGCGCAAATACATTTTTGCTTTTAAAAATCTACGCGATGTACTTGATGAGAAAGAAATCTTTCTTTCTCTCCACTACGTTCAATCTTTACTCTCCTTTGGTATTATAGCTTGGGGAGGTTCTTTTAATAATCAGTTGAATTCATTGAGTGTTATCCAAAAGTCCATTTTGAAAGTAGGATTTAACAAAGAGAGACGATATCCTACTGACGCTCTGTTTCAAGACACACAAATCTAAAGTATACGCCACATTTACGTTAAAACCCTTCTGATATTTATTTTCAAACATTCAAGCACCATCTTCAAACCAATTTCTCACTTGTACAATACTAGATATGCACGTCACGTTGGCATTTCTTCTATTCAACTACGCAAAACGCATCTATCAACTAACTCGTTTTATACTTGTAATATTTTGTTCAGGAATTTGTGTAGGGAGGCAAACGTATTAGATGTCTTCAACTGTACGTCCTTATCTAGTTTTAAATGTAAAGTTTCTCAGTGGCTGCTAGGGCTCAGTGTGTCGGGAGTCGAGTCGCTTCTCGCAGCGGAGTACTGACATAAACACACAGACAGACACGCAGACATACATGTATGACTTGACTACAGACAAGAATTGACAGAACGGACACCAGAACACAGACATCCACTGACCCACCGTACCATGCCTCTGCACAGTCACCCACACTGCTCGCCGACACTGCCAGCCGTCGCCACTGTTCCTTATATCACCAATCAACTTGTTCCTACTCTGTCTATCATATCAAACACCACTCATTATTTTCATTGACCATCCGCAAAAAAAAATATAAAAATATAATCGAATGTCTTGATAAGTATCTCAAGCCTACGCATGGGCTTTGCCTATGTAGGCTTATTTCCATATAATTTAGTTTTTTTTCTTACGCTCCTGGAATGCAACATGAATATATATATATATATATATATATATATATATATATATATATATATATAATGTGTTTAATTTGTTTAATTCAATAACAATTGTTGTATGGATATTAATTTATGAATTATATTTTGACCAAATAGCAGTAATATTAATTTAAAGATTATTACTTGGTTGTAGTAGTTTCTTGTAATTAGTATTCTTTATTATACCATGTATAAAATTGTACTGCTGTCCCGTACAAGTAAAATAGTTTTTACTTTATTCCTTAGTTTAAGACATCATTTGTAATCTCACATTTCACTATGGATGGAAATAAAAATATTTGACTTTGACTTTGAGATGCTGGCGTAATTTAGTTTCGAGGTATAAGAATTCTTCTTTAAAGCAAAGAAATTTAACTGATATTTTCAAAGCAAAGTAATATTTGGAAAGTTTATTAACAGTTAATATTTGAAATAATATTTTCTTGTACATTTTAGATATAAAGTAGTGGTTCTTATAGTAACTGCATTTTAATTTTTGCAAAATCTGTTGTCAATTTCTGTTTCGAACTAAGCAGATTTTGGGATTACCGAAGTTCGGATTAGCGGGACTACTGTAGACCAAAATTAAGTATATTTGAACATAGATAATATTTTTTTAATGAAATTTTATAGTAATTAAGAAAAGTATATTCATGATTTATCTAAAACTACTAAAGTGATATAAAATACGGTTTATAAAAATCTGCATTTTCTTGTAATTTGGTTGGATCTTGAGATAGCCTCAATGACAGCAGAAATATGTATGCCAATGTGTTAAATATCTTTCATCAAAATTTGGATCATCTCCACAAACAAAGTTGACTTGGTTGTCCACCACCTATAAGATATTACCTCAGATATATTTATTTTGACAGATCATGGTTTTCAGATCCAAATTTGATCAACACAACATTTTAAGAGAATTCATGGAAAGCTTCAGCAGAATTCAACACTTAAAATGTGGAGTGGATACATGTGTCATTCAATAATAAAATAAACACTCAATATGCCTACATGCATTGATCAACTGTGTTGAAATGGTCTGTGAACTGTCAGTTAATAAAGAAAAAAATCCACATAATAAACATTTATAGAAAAAAATAATAACTTTGATTTGACATTTTACGGAATCTACTTGACATAGTAGCTATGTGGTACACCTTGGTCCCTTTAATGAGAGACACTAATGTAGACTCACCAACATTTAATAATAGCAGGAGAGAATTTAATAATAATGCAAGGAACTTCTTGCAGCCTGTAACATCACCAGACATGACCTGCTGATCAGGTCAGAACACTCCATATAAAATGTTATCAGATCTGGGACCTCGAAATTCCTGCTGTGAAACATTTAAAACCTGAAGATACCTACAGTAGCATTCTTCATTACTGAATTAGCTCTACATCATCGTAAACAAGACTTACAAAGAGAAGCTGACTTATAACTACAAAACCAGATCTGCAACAACCGCAAGCTACCAGTCCTTAGTACTGCCTGATGACTAAGATTGACAACAGTGCTCAAGTGAAGAAACCCCTTTTCAAGTGTTTCTTGAAATTTTTCAATTTTTAGGAGTTTGAAAACTGGAGAAGAAATCAAACAATAGCTAAAAATACTGTCTGTAAATGTTTCTAGCTGTATTATTTTTTTCACATTACTACTTTGTGCTATACATACATGATGAGGACTGAAAATATCTTTATTTTCTGTGTAATTATTACAAAATTAATGTATTATCTAAACCTAACGTTTTACGATGTGTTCTTAACTTAACTGTTCTCTACGAATATGTTAATAAAGTATATTGTCTTCTTTCTAAATAGTCAGTTTATTTGGCACTTTTTAATTGATGGTTAGTCTATTATGCACTTTTTTAGGGCATGTTTATTTAAGTATTATAAAATCTGAGTTTACCTGTGGAGTAAGTGTTCTAGTTATTCCATTTTATTTGCCATTCTACTTGTATTTTGACAGAAAACGAGTATTTGTCCAGATGTAGTTTCTATTGTTTTGTTCTATTGTTTTGTTCTATTATTTTGTTACCTTACCATTGAGGGTTTATCTAGTTGACATGGACTAAAATGAGTCGTACAGAAGAACTACCTCAGGTAAAATCTGATTGCGGTCATTGTAGGGTGAGTTGCTGGTGTTTCAGGATGAGTTCCTCAAAAAAAGTTACAGTTCAAAAGTATCTAAGACCTTGTATAGTTTCATTTTTTTGTTAAGAGTTTGCCTGGCTCTTCTTGTGAGAGACTAGTTAAGTTCTTCCTGAGTAGGCTTAAGTTTTTCTGCCAGTGTTGTCTGGTTCTCTACCATTGGTTGGTTATACTGAGAATTACTCAGTTTGTTTATTTCAAATTGAATAGTTCTGTCCGAAAGTATTTGATTTTCTTGTGTGCCATTTGCACATTTTACTGTTGCCTCAAAGATAGCCTCTCCTTCCTCTATGTTGGTTTTCGTTTTTGTTTTGTTTTGTTCCGTCTTTCCTTATTGTCTTTCCTGTCTTCTTCACTCTTGGTTCGGCCGTTACTCTACTATGTTTGCTGGTTAAGTAATTTTGGTCTGCGGCATCAGGGTCCGGGAGTGGAAGTGGATCATCACCTGCATTTCTTGTCCATCTTGATGTTGCTTGGGGACACAGTGGAGAACCTTAGGGCTGGGCCGACCGCTAGGCCATATTTGCAGCCCAGAGGGAATCTTTGCAACCCCCTTCCTCACTGCGACGTTGTTATGGTTTCTTCAGGCAGAATGTGTGGTAATGAGAGATTTTTCAAAAGCAAATTTAAATGATTGGTATTTTATGCACTAGCAAAAGAGAGGGTGGAAAGACGAGAGCTAGTCATACAAAAATGAGTTAAAATTGGGAAGTTAACTCACCAATCTGTCCACACCTACAGAGGCCATGTGGTTCGGTGTTGAAGCGGAGAGTCCACACCAGTCACAGCAGCGTCACCAAGCTGGAGATTAGCCCGAAACAGTCATTAAAAGAGTCAAAGATTCACCTGCAGACGGTCAAGCAGATGTCCAAGTCCTTTGATCGCGGGAGCCGGCTCAAACCGTTGACGCGTACCGCACAAGGAAGTTCTTGAAGATTGGTTGCACAGAATGTAGAGGAGTTTTAAAATAATGAAAATTAAATTTTGAATAGAGTTTAAAATTAGTAAAAAATTAAGATTGAGAAAAAGTTAATTTAAAAGGAGGGGACCCATAAAAACCACAAAGTATGGCGGGTTTGAGTATGAGAAGTTATAAAATTGTGTCCAATAAGACTCAGAGTTGATGACTGACTCCTTCCACGTGTTCAACGCTGAGGGAAGCAGAGTGTCTGTATTTGTACACCAATGGAGTTACAGAATACGATCACCTGATGCCCATATCGTTCGAAGAATTTATATTTAAGCTGGAACTATGTAAGATTCTCTTTCTCGGTTGTGACTTACGAAACTAGCATTTTATAACACCTAAACATGGACTAACTTAATTATAATAATTAACATAAAAACAACTTAAATACTAAACACATAAAACTTCTAAATGCAGGTGACCTTCACCCATTCTTCTTCGCCCTTCCTAGCCATTGTTTTTCAAGAATTTTCTCAAGATGTGTTGGATCGTTTTTGCAAGCCTGTTTGAGGGACGCTGGGATATTACATTTTGTGAGGAGGGGGAAGTAGCTTTGAGAGGATAATT
>JAQJVL010007306.1:0-24592 GCA_035578905.1 Stictocephala bisonia | reverse complement strand
ATCTTTAATCTAAACATTGTTATGCTATCGTTAAGTACCATTTGTACCATACGGATGAACTCGGGGTTTCAGGACCCCATGGGTAGAAGTAATACGGATGACCTCGGGGTTTCAGGACCCCATGGGTAGAAGTAATACGGATGACCTTGGGGTTTCAGGACCCCATGGGTAGAAGTAATACGCAAGTAGGCTGATATATTTTATTTATTTACCTGTAATAATATTACGATACACTTATACACAAGCTAAATTTAATAAGAACAAAATTAGATTAGGCTACTTGCCTATTAAGATCCCAGGAAAGCTTAGGGGTGCAATAAATGGGACTGTGGTGCATCATCCTGCAGGAACAGGACATAACGAATAGGTTAAAACTACTAACTATAAAATGTTTTAATAAAGAGCGAGTGTTCAGCAGTTAAAGAAATTATTGTGATTATGAATTAGTGAATTGATGAGAGATAAGTTTAGAGAAAAAGAATAATTTAGAATACATAATACACTGTGCTTACTAGTGGTGGGAACCATGTGCGCTCACAGAACGCTAGTGTGGACGGTTTAACTGTGTTGAGGGACCCATATTGAGTTGTGGTGGGGGTTGGAGGGGAGGGGCCCCTCCAACCCTATGGCGGGAATTGATGGATGAGTGAGTGATGTCGTCTGCTTTACAGATCACAATTGTTTTATGTAAAGTATTATAAGTGTTATAATTAATCAGTAAGTATTATAATCAATTAATTCCTTATCACTATCTTTAAAGAATGTTAAACATACATAATCAATCAATTTAACTAAAAGACTGTTGGTCTTTTAAATGTTCATTGCACTTTGCACACAAATTGCATGTTGCCATCAATGTACATATACACATAACCACACAGTATTGCCATGTCTAATTTAATTAAGTATTCATCAATGTTGTACATAGTTGTTGTTTAATATTTATACAAGTTATTATCAAGTCTAGCTTGATGGCATAAGTCATCTTTCAACACTTATTAGCATGCTAATGTAAAATGTTGTATCTTTGTCGCATGTATATCTCACTGTCAAAATATTGTAAAATGGTGTTCACCGTTGGAATAAATAAATAAACAAAACTATTATTATGAATATAACATAAAGTACTTATCTGTATTTACTCCTGTCAGTTATGTTTAAAGGCCTCAAACTCTAACTTTAATCAGAAAGTTTCAATTTAAATAAAGTTTATATTCCGTAGTCTACAGGCATTAAAAGTGTTTCATTTTGTAAATTAAGTTGACAAACTCAAAAAAACACTAAATAGCAATAATTATAATACTGTTTTTTTTGTACCATACTTTTTATTCTGTCGTCTTAAATATTTTAAAATTTATTGCTATTATTACCACATTATTTATTTAGTTGTGTTTATGTATAATGTGTCTACAAATTATTCAATGCAAGGGTTCACATATATTGTAATTAATTAATTGACGTGGCCTATGCCATGTATTGTTGGTCGGTGGCTTTAATAAATCTTGATTCTTGATTGAATATTTAAAATAGTTTTTAGAGTAATATTACAATCGGTATACTTGTTTTAACATTGTGTGTGTGCGTGCGTGCGTGCGTGCGTGCGTGCGTGCGTGCGTGCGTGTGTGTGTGTGTGTGTGTGTGTGTGTGTGTGTGTGTGTGTGTGTGTGTGTGTGTGTGTGTGTGTGTGTGTGTGTGTGTGTGTGTGTGTGTGTGTGTGTGTGTGTGTGTGTGTGTGTGTGTGTGTGTGTGTGTGTGTGTGTGTGTGTGTGTTTTAAATAGAAACTATTACTAGTATTAATAATATATGACTAATATATGGTATAAATTAGAATAAAGGTAACAGTAAATAAGATAACTATATAATATACAATAATGAGATAACAGATAATAACAAAGACTACATGTGAATATGATAGGTAACTATAAATATTATTTGCCCAATCCAAGGTGTATGTTATGGAACAAAAAAGTGAATGAAATCTACATGACAAATATAGAGATTGAATCATTAATAATATGAATGAAAAATGCAACAAAAAAACAATTTGATTTGACAACATTACAAATTATACAACAAGAATAACAATAAATATCAAGTAAACAGCACGAAAAATTTGCATAACTATTATATTATACAAACGTGTACATGCCAGGGTATGAAACATATCAAATTGCATGTCTGAAAAACAAATAAAAATGTAAATTTAGGAAAATAATTACTATTGCTACAGATAGTGAAGAAGAATGTAGAAATCAATTTGAGTCGGAACAGTTTTTAAATGAATAATCTAGGAATAAATTGATGATTATACTTGCATTTTATTGATTTATTCATTACGCAATCATATATTTAGTCTAGACTAGTAGGCCTATTTATTACTAATATCTTTGCAATAATTGTTGCAGTATTACACACAATTATTTCCTGCGACAAAAGAGAAAATTGTATTGGAAGTCATTTATAAGAGAAATGATAACATGACATTTCACATTAAATTTTAATATATACAGTCATTATTCATTAAATATCATTTGGTCCTTATTTGCACCCAATTCAGTTGTTCATTTACAAAATATCATTTTATTTGTTGACATGTGTCATTTTATTTTCAGGCTTTAAGATAATCCTGAAAATGATGTAAATAATACACCTTTTTATTGTAAATAGATAAAAATAATAAATTGTAAATATTTGCTGCAAGTATTTTGTCAACTGTTTCTTCAAGCATTCTCTGTAAGTACATTAGTTCTATAAATTAACTATAATTAAAATTCATAGAAATAAGATAGACAAGACAAATTAAGTCCAGTAGGTCTGGTCTAATAATTGACAAGCGTATCAAGATAAGCAAACCAAAAGCCAGACAGCTCCTCTACAGCTGACTGTCTAGACAAGTAGAAGCTCTCTCTTGCGTCTCAAATTGACAACGACGACATTAAACGCCGTTTCCCCCACCACAACTCAATATGGGTCCCTCAACACAGTTAAACCGTCCACACTAGCGTTCTGTTGTACGCTCGGCCTCGTCTCACTCCTTCCTTCCTCGGACACGTGTAGACTGCGTGTCGGCGAGGCAGAAGAGCAGGACGCCGATGACGTAACAAGGCCCAGTCCAAAGTTGAAATCATTGTTGTGGCCTTGATAAAACGCTCGCGCAAGTTGGTTGCAATTAACAGATTACTAACTCCGCTCGATACCGGTCCCAAGCCCGGCGTCTCATCATTCCCATAACCGATGAGGAGGAGGAGGGGTAGGACACCTTCCCACAGCTCTCAGTGAGATCCCGATGCTGAGAGCACTCCTATCCCATTAATTCCTTATCCTACCTAACCTCTCCAACCAAGCCAAGGCGGAACAGCGTGGGCCGAGGGCTGAATGGCTGGTGGTAGACCAGTCTATACCATGCGGACTCTGGACACCTGCCGAAATCCAGTTTCAAACAGGCTTACCCTGGCATGCGGGGCTCTGTCGGGGCTAGACCATTTATTTCCCTAGCTAATCGTGGGAATCCTATGGACCCAGATAAAACCAAAACAACAAAATCTTCTCCTAAGGACCGATTTGAGACCTTAGGCAATGAACCGAGCATGGGAGCAGAGGGCAGCCACACTGGCCAGCCCTTGTTTTCCATTGCTCGGGCTAAATCAACGTCGGGGGGGGACATGTCTCTCTCCGATTCTGATTCCAACTTGGCTGGCTGGGGACAATGCCGAGGGTGATTCAAGCCAATCTGCATCACAGTAAGGCTGCCTCGGCAGCCCTCTGTCAGTCCATGATTGCACATAACATCGACCTGGCCCTGATTCAGGAACCTTGGTTACACAAGGGCAGAATCGCAGGACTGGCCGATGCAAAAGGTAAGATAATTTCCTCTTGTTCCACCAATAATGCTAGGACTTGTATCTTGGTACGCAATGGTATGGAAGTATTTCCCCTGTTGGATTTCTGTTCCAGGGACATCACGACAGTGAGAATTACACTGAGCACTGAGGAAGGGCATAGGGAGTTCATCGTCAGCTCTGTGTACCTTCCCTATGATGCTCAGGATCCACCTCCTTCCAGGGAACTTGAAGCCCTGGTGGAGAAACAATCCATTGGTGGGCGGCACCTTCTGGTCAGCTGCGATGCCAATGCACATCATGAGGTATGGGGATCATCTGACTCCAACAGGAGGGGTGAGTTCCTATTAAACTTCATAGTAAATTATGATTTGTTTATACTAAATCGGGGCAACGAACCCACATTTAGGAACAGAATTAGAGCAGAAGTCATAGACCTGACCCTTTGCAATGCGGTCACTCTAGGCCTCATTGACAACTGGCGGGTCTCTGACGAACCTTCTCTTTCTGATCACCTGTACATTTGTTTTGATATCAAGGCTAAAATGTCAGCCCTTTCCTCTCCTCACCGAAATCCAAGGCGGACGGACTGGGAGTCCTATGCTGCGGAACTCTCGGCCATTGCGGGACTGGGTCCCGGGGGGGGTAGAGTACGAATAAGGTCTGTCGTGGAATTAGAACAGGCGGCATCCTGCTTACAGGACGCGATCCTCGAAAGTTACCACGACAACTGTCCAATTTCAAACACACCGCCTAGACCAAAAATCGGGTGGTGGTCAAAATCCCTGGAAGCTAAGAAAAGGCGCGTTAGGATGCTTTTTAACCGCTCTAAGGTGGCCAACTGTCGGGAAGAGTATCGTTTAGCTCTTAACGACTACAATTCATCCATTCGTGATGCCAAGAAGGCTTCATGGCAAACCTTTTGTAGGGGCATTGACTCCATCAAAGAGGCAGCCAGAATCCAGAAAATCTTGGCTAGCGAACCTATCAACCCCATGGGCAGTCTTAGAACCAGCTCAGGGGAACTGACAACTCTACCTGGCGAAACGCTCAAGCTCCTTCTGGAGTGTCACTTCCCAGGGAATCTCGTTGACGATGCTCTGGAAGTCTCTGGCCCTCGAGAGATTAGCCCTATACCTAGGGCAACTCGAGAGGACTGGAGGCAAGCTAGACGCATAGTCACCGTTTCCAAAGTTAAATGGGCAATCGACAAGTTCAGCCCATTTAAATCACCAGGAGGCGACGGCATCTTCCCCGCACTGTTGCAGAAGGGCCCACCGAACCTCCACTTTCTACTTTGCGAAATCTTCAGAGCGAGCCTTGCCTTCGGGTATATTCCTCAGTCCTGGAGAGTCAGCAAAGTAGTTTTTATTCCTAAGCAGGGTCGTGGCGACTACACAAACGCCAAATCCTTTAGGCCAATTAGTCTTTCCTCGTTTCTGGTGAAGACCATGGAGAGACTCGTAGAATTTTACATTCGAGAAGGGGCGCTTAAAGACTCCCCTTTACATCGAAATCAGCATGCATATCTCCCGGGGAAGTCTTGTGAGTCTGCCCTCCATTGTCTGGTCAGACACCTTGAACATTCCCTGGAGAATAAAGAAATCGCACTAGGAGCCTTTTTGGATATTGAGGGGGCATTCAACAACACCTCATATCAGTCAATTATTCGTGCTCTGGGACAACGTGGTGTAGAGCCCACCATTTGTAGGTGGGTCGACCACATGTTACGGGGCAGAAGAATTCAATCAACCCTTCTAAGTGAGGTGGTGGAGATTTCTGCGAGCCGGGGATGCCCGCAGGGGGGAGTTCTTTCACCCCTTCTGTGGGACCTGGTGGTGGATGATCTCCTAGTCAGCCTCACTGAAAAGGGCATTTTCATACAGGGCTATGCGGATGATCTAGTCCTACTGGTCCGTGGCAAGTACCAGGGCACTGTTACGGACATCATGAACGACAGTCTGGAAGCAGTGAACTCCTGGTGTGCAAGAGAAGGGCTTGCAATAAACCCTTCCAAGACAGTAATAGTTCCCTTCACCAGGAAAAGGGTTCAGGGCTCCTTCAGAGGCCTGGCCCTTGGGGGGGTGTCTCTGCCTGTTTCATCGTCGGTTAAGTATCTGGGAGTAATCCTTGATCAGAAACTGACATGGAACTTGCATCTTGATAAAGTCATCCGCAGAGCTAAGTGGTCCTTTGTGACCACTAGGCGCTGTGTGGGCTCTACATGGGGCTTGTCACCCCACGTCTGCCACTGGCTTTACACAGCGGTCATCAGACCACAAATTACTTACGGGGCTTTGATCTGGTGGCCTAAGGTCAACCAGGTAACAGTCCGGGGTAGGCTTTCTAGCCTACAAAGACTTGCCTGCATGTGCATGACAGGGGCCTTTAGGTCGACCCCTTCTATTGCACTGGAGGTTCTTCTCAACCTGCCGCCCCTTGATCTCTTCATTATTGGAGAGGCTCGGGCGGCGGCTTATAGGCTTCAGCTAACTGGCCACTGGAGGGGGTCCTGCATAGGTCACTCCTCAGTGACCAATTTAGTAAAGGACGAGATACTCTCAATGAAGTCTGACTTTGTTGGGACTAAGCTCCTTTTCGCTAGACCCTATACTGTGGACCTCAGGTCGAGGGAGTACTGGGACGGTGTTGGTAGCCCGGTTTCTTCTCACGACCGAGTTGTGTGGTTCACAGACGGGTCTAGAATGGGCAACAGAGCTGGATTTGGCGTCTATACTGGCAACCCTAGGACCAACGCTAGCGTGAGCCTGGGAGCGTATGGCACCGTCTTCCAAGCTGAAGTCACCGCAATCCTTCATTGTGCCGCCCAGGCGGTCGAGAGAGGGGTTTGTGGGAAATACATCCGCATCCTCTCAGACAGTCAGGCGGCCTTAGGGGCTCTGGACTCCTGGAAGGTCTCGTCTGGTCTAGTCTGGGAATGCGTGGAGACCCTCAGTATCCTGGGATCAAGAAACCAGGTCTCGCTGGAATGGATCCCAGGACATAGGGGACTAGAAGGCAACGAGCAGGCCGATGCCTTGGCTAGGGAGGGGGCTCTCAAGCCCTTCACTGGTCCTGAGCCGGCCTGCGGCGTTTCGATTGCAGCTGCCAAAGCAGCAATTAAAAACTGGGTCAGCGCCAGACATCTGGAAAGATGGCGGCGGTTCCCAGGGCAAAGACTCGGCAAGGTTCTTGTCAAGAAGCCCTCCCAGAAGTTGACTAAGTCACTTCTTGGATTAAACAAATCGCACGTTAGGCTGGTGGTGGGACTCATCACCGGCCACGGCAAATTCCGGAGGCATTTAAGAACGGTGGGACTCTTTGCGGAGGATCCCATCTGTCGCCTCTGTGGGGAGGACGAGGAGTCGGCAGAACACATTGTCCTGGAGTGTGAGGCTCTAGGTGCCAGAAGAAGAGCACTTTTTGAAGGCTCACCTCTGGGACAGTTGGAAATTACCAATCTAGTGAAGAAGCTCCTTGACTTGGTCAAGGGCAGCCAGCTTTACGACGATTAGGCACCGGGATTGGCACAAAAAGCCTTAGGCTTCGTTGCAAGGGTTGGCTGGACCAACTATATATCCCCTTTTAAACTAAACTAAACTAAACTAAACAGATTACAAATATTGGTATAAACTGAACATATAAGGACATATGGGAGATTAACTTGACAGTGTTTAAATATACAACATGTACTAATTAATGAATTCGTTAATTAATGTCATCTACTGTCTACTTAACCTTATTTTTATGAAGCGAAAAGCTGATGTTATTGTTGTATTTTAAATGTATACTTGAAAATAAATATTCCAGACATATTACAAAATTTGATTCAAAAACGATAAGGCAAGCCAACAATATTCAGTGAGATAAGCCCTGAGCATAAATAAAACAAGGTAGAGAGATACTGGTATCTTAGCAAACATCACAAGTCACAGTGTGTAAATACATGATAGGGAGTAACAAATTGAAGTGACACGTGCATTGAATTCAAGTTTTCAGCAAATTATAAGTTATAAACTAAAATTTCAGAAACGTTTAATGTTTCAAGCTGAGTCTCGTACTTAATTATCCAATGCAATGATGTTAGATGTTGCACACGCGCGCGCGCACGCACGCACGCGCACACACGCACGCACGCATATACGCATAAAAGCCATTTACCACTCATCACTATTCCTTCAAAACTATTAGTCCAATTGACTTGAAATATTGTACATATGTTTATCTCGGCCCCTAGAGGCTTACTAAGAATAGATTTTCCTCTTCGACCTCAGGACTCCGTCCCATTGGCCTCCAAAATTCTCGTTGTATTCTTATAGAGCTATAATTGATTGATTAATTTGATTAAGAGCTGTAAAATAAAAACAAATAGAATACAATTAATTAATTATGGTTGGCTAAACTTCTTAAATTAAAAGTAACTGAGCACAGAAGTAAATTATACACAATATCAGGTGTTCTAAATTGGATATTGGATTAAATAATTGTTTTTCAAAACTAAAGTATTTGGTTTGATTTACTAAGTAATTTTTTGGTGTTCTTGTTATTTTTACTTATATTTTGCTTGCATGTCTTCGTCGAATTCAATATTATGACCATTGAAGCGGGTGGTACAGCTAGTAGAATATAAATTAAAGTGGATAATATTTTTATATATAGTCAAACTCACATTTAATCATTCTTCATATTCATATCAAGAGAAGTAAATATATAAGAATATTACTTTTACTGGCCACGTCATTAATTGGCTTCTGACTAAGAAGTTTCAAGTTCAAGGCTTAAATCTTCAACTGGGTGAGCTGGTGGCCGAGCGATCTAAAGTCAGAACCTTGAAGCTGGGTTAGAGATAGCGCTGGTTGGAATCCGGCCTAGACTGGAAGATTTATCAGCAATATTCACCTTCTACTGTTCTTGTTCGTCCCCTTACTCTGTCTGAATAAGTTCTTCGAAAAGATCAATAGTCTATGAGGAATGGGCAGAGTAAGTTTATGAAGGAAATCAGCCTTTCCTTCGATAGAAAAAAAATATATATATAGCCTATAGTGGGTTCCTAACTTGTTGAATAAAAATCACGTACAGACCTGCAACCAACTTGTAGGCGAAGTAAAAAAATTAAAATAAAGATCTACTCTATATTATCGTTAATTATATTAAAATGACGAAGAAGAATATTTGTTAAATTGGTGTTCTTTAGCAACTATTGTAAAACATTAGAGGTAGGAAGTTTTTGAACGAACTTTTATATATTTATATTGTTATCAATTGTATTTTTGGAAAAAAACACTTCATGCTGCGTTACATGGTTTAGGAACAGGGTAGGAAGAAATGTAGGTATTTTTCCTCCGGTCGCGGTGAACGCCTCAGTGTCAGTTAGACTTTAGGACAGAAGACAGTACTGGTATATTAGAACACCCTTTGCTCGAAAGGAGGGCTAACAACAAATCATGTCTAAATTGTTATCATATAATAAGATGTAGGGATATTTTATTATTATTTATTTACCAGGTCAGGGCCTGATTTTATTTGTATTATTACCTTTTGCTGATGCCTCGTGGTTCTACAGGGTTTTCTGTTTCATAGGCGCATTTAGCTACTATTGTGGCATCTTCAGTCATATTAAAAACTAAATATCTAAAGTATAATGTAATATACTTTTGTAATATACATTGTAATACTCTTTGTATTTAATTTTAAGGATCGCTGAGGATACCACACTAGTGTTGAAATGCGCGTATGAAGACAGAAAACCCCGCAGAACCAAGAGGCACTACCAAAACCTACTAATAAAAATAAAAATTAAGGATAGTTTTAAAACTTTTCAAAATTGTTTTTATGTTCCCCCTAAGCTATGCATATTTAGATTGGCCGAATATAACAGTTACTTTTCATATTTATAATGTTACATACATTATTATTATTTTTCATTAATAAGATGCTGATCGACAAGATATGGGCGAATGAGTGTGATGAGTCTAGATGAACCAGTGTAGTCATTGTTACTAACTAAGGTCGACTGTTTCCCCAATAGCCAGGACAACTAAGGGACCTACATCTGTATGTGGAATCCTAACCACGTAGTATTTTCAGCTGAGAAGCCTGACATTCAGTCCTCTTCAAAATATCTAAACCTTAACTACCATCCAACATGGACACCCCATAATTCTCTATAAAGTATCCATGTAGATGGTAACCATTGAGAGAACGCCGTGTTGGTATTAAGGGGATCGAGTATATAACCTATCGTCTACAATCTCCTAAACAATTTAAAACTAAGTAAACTGTTAGAGTAAACTATTACCAATCTGACATAAGAGATACTAATAATCAAAATACCAAACAACTAAGAAATAATCAAATATAATTAGGCTAGTAAATAAAACTACTGTACATATCGGTAAATCTCCATTCAATATAATTCTTAGACCATAGGTGGTAAATATGGTTTACTGAATGGACAACATATAACATAGAATATTTTATGTTTATGTTGAAGTAAAATGTACCATTGGATATTTTATTTATTTATTTATTTTATTTCAGAAAATACAAGACAACGTATTTTAACTACCTATGGTCCGAGAATGGGCCAATACACACTGTAATTGTGATCCATCATTTACATATATTTTTTATAACTGAAAATTTTGATTAAAATGGTCATTTTAGAATCAGTGTAAATAATTATTTGATTAGCTATATAAAAAACTTGGTTTTACAACTTTACCAGTCAAACTAGAACGTTATATGTAACAATATAACCTTAGTTGCCCTAGCTGTTGGGCTACTAATGAATTGCCCTTTCTGAGGAACAGTTGAACTCAGTCAGTAACTACAGGTAGATTACACTCATCCACACTCGTCCTAAACTCATATCATTATTCATATTCGACATAAAATACGCACAATGTTGTGTCGGCGTCTCATATGTAAGAATAGACTTTAGGTATTTGAGGAATGACTGTCGCTGAGCCTGCATTAGCTAATTTTTTCCAAGCGTCATTTTTTTCAAGAAAAAGTTAATGCTCACTTTGTCTCTTTAGCTCATTTTGCGGCTTAGGGAGAATGTTCCTGTGTTCATGCACTTTTAGTTTCAGCATTTTGGAGTGAGGTTTGAAAAATCTAGAAAGGCTTGGTTTTCTTCAATTGAGAATCTAAAAATTTTCAGCTGTGTATAAGCATAGACATTCTATTATAGAAGGTCTAAGGTATAAGTCATAAAAAATTCAGCATATAATATCTTATAGCACTTTTGTTTCCCAGTAGGCCCAAATATGCTGTAATTTCAAATATGACATGGTATTTATCGTTACTAATACTTTAATTTCCCTCATTTCTGTTACAGATTTCCACCCGAAAAACTTCTCATTTTAAGTTCTTATTGAACTTCAAGTTGTAAACAGATAAAGTTTTGGACTTGTCAGTATAACAAAGTATTTTAAATATTACGAAGTTTTAACTCTTCAATATATAACATTGATTTATTAATGTTTACATGATTTTTGCGTTTAAATTGTACAAGGTGTAAATTTCCGATACTAGAGAATAATATTATTTGAACTCTTTTAATTTTTTTTGCGAGTAATCTACATTTAAACTAAATAAAGCACAACCTCAATGTAATTTAGAAAACCTTGCTGTATGTGTATGTGCCAGCCATAAATATCAAGTGTAATATAAGATAGCAAGTAATAACCATCCCTATGGAAGGCTACACATCAGAAAGTCACGCAATAGGTTTCATGGAATTCGTTGCATGGAAATCAACCTTTGTTTATCCAACCTTGTGATCTTACATATCGTTTTCGTGCAGCATACAGCAAAACGCGTGAAGCATTGTATTGACTCTTCGATATGTTACCCACGTCATTGTGCAAACCAATTAAAACAGTGCATTAGATACTAAAAATTGCATTGCGAAGTACCCTCCATATTTTAACAGAGAGGTCTGAGTGATTTAATTCTATTTTTTATTGATACACTTCATTTTAATGTATGTTTGTTTGCTTAAAATAAAAAGAGAATCTTTATACGGTGAAGTCGTTTTTTTGTCAAGGCAACTCCTCCCTTATTTTTAAAATCAATTTTAATGATTGAGGAGTAAAAAATGTGCCCCTATTATTACTTGTGCATTATGGTCTTCGTTTGAAAATATTTTTATCGTGAATAGCACAACAGGAAGCCCTCAAAATACGTTTTTTAGCCATAAGAATACAGCTGTTTAAATGTAAAAATACTTTAATGTTTGTGAAATTTTAACAGCTTTTAGAATGTAAATAATGATGTTTATTTTATTGAGAAGGTTATAGATCTTTATTAAACTTAATAATTAAATTGGGTTTTTATATTTAAACTTTTGATATGTTGCAACTCAAGGGCTATGAGTAGTTACTAGACATAAATTTACATGTTATGATTTTACTTAATACAGTTTAACCACCAATATTTGCTGGCAAAATACACATGCTGAGGCTGAAGGCCGAGTTATCACAAGCGCAGGGAGTGATAGGCTGGCAAGCGAAGCGCACAGGGATGTCCCCTAGTAGTACCTAATTTAGATATATTTGCATCAATCAATAACGTTATCCAACATCGGAACCAAAATGGGCGGAATGTAATTTTCTACAACAGCTCAAACACATTGTTATATAGTATTAAACTTGTAACGAGTAAGCAACTAATAATGCAGTTATATCCGATGGTACAAATTAAAATTATGTCTTTTTGTGTTAAAGTAATTAAAACTTAATGACACATTTGTTACGAGATGTATAGCTAGTTAAGTTCATGGTCCTGCCTTGTTCTTGAACACTAAAATACCAAATGACTTTGTAATATTTTAATATCAGAAGTGATGTAATATCAATTTGTATATACAGGGTGTTCGGTAAAAGTGTTCCAATAATTTATGATGTTATTGTACACATTAAAATAAACAAAAAAGTCCCTATAAACATAGGTCCTAAAACCTATAGTTTTCCGTCTATCTGTCTTTATGTGTTTTTCACATAAAAATTTATAAATTGAGAACCACTTATAGTATATTTATGAAATTTTGTAGTTATATTTACCTTTTGTATTACCACTTGATAAAAAATTATGAACAAAATATCTTTACCCGTTTCAAAATGGCGGCCAATAGAAACTTTTGATGTTTAATTACGCAAAAACTACACCCTGTATAAAAATGTTACAAGAATAATAAAAATTTGGAAATGTTTTTCTAAAACTAATGGTGTTTGTTTCATTCAAATCAGATAAAAAACAACTGAGCTGTACTAAAACACATAAAACCATGTTTTACATTAGTACACAACAGGAAGTATACTTTTCTAGACTGTTGTACTCTGAACAGCTGATTTAAAGCCAATGATCTGATTATTGTGAACATATGTTTATTTAAGGTTATAAAAGAATGTTTCTGTCATTGTTGGCATTAACACGTAACTTAAATAACCTATTTCTTCTGTACTGTAAAAGCTTTGTGCCAAGTAATTAATTAATGCAATTTTAATTAGTTATACTGTAGTTAATTGTTTGCTTTAATTAGTGAGTGTTTGTGGTTTAGTTTCGTTTCATTATCAACAAAAAATGGAAAATAATGCTATTCATAACTTTACCAATTCAGAAATGGCAGATATGCATCTAATGTATGGCCTTGCTAATTGTAGTGGTACTGAGGCAAGAAGACTGTATCAGGAACGTTTTCCAAATTGTGTGTTACCTTGTAATAAAACATTTTCAACAATTCATCGACGACTTGCAGACTGGAAGCTTTTCACACCAAAAAACAGGTAACTCTGGCCGACAGGTTTCAGTAAGAACACCTGAATTGGAAGAATCCATATTGGATGTCATAGCAGATCACCCCAACAAAAGTATTAGAGAACTTGGTTTTCAGTTCAATGTTAGCTGTGAAACAGTCTAGACTATACTACATGAACAACAACTTCATCCTTACCACGTACAAAAAGTTCATTCACTGTTACCTCGTGATTACCATCCCCGAATCCAGCTTTCTCAGTGGTTTATTCGAAAATGTGTGAACCCACATTTCTTGAATAAGGTGTTATTCACGGATGAGGCTAAATTTTCAAGAACTATGATTATTAATTCTCACAACTCACACATTTGGTCCATCGATAACCCACATGCAATTACACAGGTTAATCACCAATATCAGTTTTCTTTAAATGTTTGGGCTGGCATAATTGGTGACAATTTGTTTGTAAGCTTTTTACCGAACATTCTTGACGGCCAGACATATTTACATTTTTTTGACTGATGACCTTCCAACTATTATTGAGGATTTGCCACTGAATGAATACCCGCAACAGTATGTGGTTTATGCAGGACGGTGCTCCAGCCCATTTCAGTTTAAATGTTAGAAACTATATGGATGGAGCGTACAACAACAAATGGATCGGTCGTGGAGGCCCAATTCCTTGGCCAGCTAGGTCCCCCGACCTTAATCCTTTAGACTTTTTCCTATGGGGCCACCTAAAGTCACTGGTTTATTCCACTCCTGTAGATAACATCGAAGAGTTGCGAGCAAGGATATTAAATGGCATTGCTACAATTCAGCAGACACCTGGCATTTTTGAAAGAGTCCACCAGTTAATGAGGAGGCGCTTGGATGCCTGCATTTTAAACGGAGGCCGCCACTTTGAGCAATTATTATAAGTTTAATAATTTTAATATTCTAAATGTAATAAATTTACCATTAATAAATGTTAGTTGTTTTCTATATTTTTTTTATTTGACCTTCATATTCAATGAGTATGTACTAATGTAAAACATTTATGTTCACAATAATCAGATCATTGGCTTTAAATCAGCTGTTCAGAGTACAACAGTCTAGAAAAGTATACTTCCTGTTGTGTGCTAATGTAAAACATGGTTTTATGTGTTTTAGTACAGCTCAGTTGTTTTTCATCTGATTTGAATGAAACAAACACCATTAGTTTTAGAAAAACATTTCCAAATTTTTATTATTCTTGTAATATTGTTATACAGGGTGTAGTTTTTGCGTAATTAAACATCAAAAGTTTCTATTGGCCGCCATTTTGAAACGGGTAAAGATATTTTGTTCATATTTTTTTTTCAAGTGGTAATACAAAAAGTAAACATAACTACAAAATTTCATAACTGTACTATAAGTGGTTCTTAATTTATAAATGTTTATGTAAAAAACACATACAGACAGATAGACGGATAACTATAGGTTTTAGGACCTATGTTTATAGGGACTTTTTTGTTTATTTTAATGTGTACAATAACATCATAAATTATTGGAACACTTTTACCGAACACCCTGTATACTCTTCAGGTTCAAAGTTTTTTCCGTCGTTGCGTTGAACAATCCTTGCCGTGAATTAACGTAGGTGAAACTACACTTCAGAAGATACTTAATTTTTATTTTATCTACTGAGCCGAAACTGATCTGAACAGCATATGATGACGTTTTTTACAGATAAAATCATGGATATATTCACTAAAATATTTGATGATGATCCCTTTGTAGTTTTATGTATTATAAACATTTAAAATAAGGCACACAGCATCCAAAAGCGTAGTCATATATTTGAATTGACTTTAATTAGTTGTTTACATCTTTGTATTCATTTTCACAATTATTTGATACTACTAGCCAGTTAATTCTACAACCAGCATCAGGCTACATAACTGTTTATAAAACAACACACTAAACTGACACAAATAAGTGTACAAAGATTTGTTGAGCTCGCGTTGGTAAGTTTTACTGCAAATGGTGTAGGACTTCACCAGCATGTATTATTTTCAATTGAAGCCATTATATCTTCTGAACTGTAGTTTCACCGAAGTAGTGTACTATTTTGTCTATATTTGTTGGGACGAGAGAAATTTTGTGCTCGAAATAGGCTAATTTAGCACCTTCTTGCCACCTTTGAAAATATGTTTTCATGTTGAAAAAGTGGTGAAAAATGAGTTTATATCTCTTCAGGAGTTTGATTTCATCCGCGGAAAACTCTTTTTTTACCGAAAAATGGAAAAACTAGTTTTTTATCTAATAATGAAAAAACCAACTATTTTTAAAATCGTTATTTTTCGACAACCATTTTTTCATTTCTCGTGTTTTTTATACAAATATATAACTGGTTTTGTAGTAAAATTATTTTTTCAGCTCGAAAATGCATTTTTTACTGATATAACCAAACATAACCTAACTTATCCTAATTGTCTATTTTCTCAACAAAAATTCGTAATTTGCGGTAAATTCGAGTGTTTGGCCTCAGTGACGGCCTGCCGGCCGTCACTCCGGCGGGAATATAGGTGAATTTGGTTTTTGTGATTAATAGTTGTTGTATTTAATGATTGCGTAATGGCCGCTAATCGCGATAGTAGTTTTCCGTTATATCTCGATAAATAGTTGTAATAGACTAAAATAGTTTTCAAATTTGTATTCAGTGCAAAAACATATTAAAACAAAAAAAAATATTATTAAAATACCAGTTAAATTAACGGAAATTTTACAAAAATACTAAAAGTTGTAACATTGGTTTTTTCAAATTTTCGGTAAAATACTTTATTTCCACGGAATAAAAAGCATATCTCTTGAAACTACAGCCAATTCTAAACCTATTTCAAGCAAAATGTTCCAAATTTGTTTGGTGGCAAGAAACTGCATAAATACCCGAAATAATATAGTACATTTCTGCTTTCAATCAGAATGTATTCAGAAATGGTGCTACTATTTAAAGTAGAAATTAGAAACATCTAATCTTATTGTTGGATATCTGTTTTTTTCTAATGTAATATCCCCTTAATACTACATATGCAATGTTTTCAGCAGTTTTATTATGTAAAAATGTATAGTTTTAAAACTTATGTTAATACCTATTATTATTTTATGTTTATGTTATATATAGTATTTCTAAATATTATGTGTACTCTATACCATAATAATTAATTATCTAACAACAATCTATTTATTATTTATGTTTCTTTTCCTTTGTACTTTCTCCCATATGCGTTAGCATAGAGAAAGTATAGTGATCGTTCAAAAATATTTTTTTATAAGTTGGTATAAACATTCATTTTAGGGTCCCCTAAACCCAAAAAGGTGTTTTTTTTCGAAAACAAATTTTGATGTCTGTTCTTATGGGTGTCTTTCTATGTGTATGCATACTTCCCTGGAGACTAAAAGGATGGATCGATTTGTATGAAATATGGTGTGTAGGTGTATTTAGCCAATATCTACAGAAGATTGTTTTACTTTTTCGAAATTTTAGTTTTTTTTATGGGCAAAAATATACAAGAATGGAATTCTCTCAAAAAAAAGAACGGCTCTAACGATTGATTACATTTTCTGGAAAGATATGAATTACAATTTAAAATATTTTAGTAAAAACTGCATGTTTCTAACTTGATTAGTTTTAGAGTTTTGTAAAAAAAAAAAAAAAAAAAAAAAAACAGTTAGGAGTCAAACTGGTAAAAAGTTTTGATTGTTTGGTGTTTAACACGGGGGAAAGTTTGTGCCAATTCTTTGGAACTAATTATTAGATTTTAACTATTATCCGTATACTACTTCCAAATCCATTTCTTCCGTTCCCATTCCATTGTCATTTATGTCCGTGTGTTTAAAGTTATCTTCTAAAACATAACCTAAGAACAAGTCAAGTTGCTAAAGTGAGTGACTATAAAACGTATAAATGTAGTCATGATGAATATTTAAATGTCTGACACCTACTTTATCTTGCCAATCAATCAGTGGCATAAATTATTATATAATATTTTACTAGCATTTTAAAATATTAGAATGATTGAGTCATGTTCTAAGCAACGAATGCTTTTAGGAATAATATTTCTGGGTGGGTGAGTACCATATTCAATTTGTTAACTTTACAGGATTGTGCTGTATTGATATGTAAAATAGACCTAGGAAATACAAAATGCTGTCAAGTGCTGTTAAAAATTGTATGTCCTGTCAACAATGAAGTAGGCTAGTCCTAGCCCTACTTAGTGTGCATGCATGTGATATCTCAACTTTTAGGCCTATAACTGTAGGCTACCACTAGAATCATAAGTTGCATTTCAATAAAAAATTTCTTCAAATATTTTATAAGCTATTTAGGGCCTTCTGCTAAATACATGCATTCATCAGTGGCAAAGTTCTGTAACCCAGGTAGACTACTTGGTGGTGACAAAGTATTGTGGAGCTTATAATAAAAAGGATCATTTCCATGTAGAAACTAATAATTCTTTAGGCCTTTTTTGTTTCAGGCTCACTCTCTTTGTCTTGGTAATAGAAAGCAATTGGACATCAGGAAATGGTAGAAATTTGCAAAGGGTGATTGAGAAAAACGCTTCAGCAGCAGATTTATGCTGGCTGAGTGAGAAATTTGAAGTTGTAGAAGAGTGCCATCCTTGTTCAGGTAAGTTTCAAGATACTTGATTAATGGTCTCAGCATTACCAATGAATCCATAAGGAGTGAAAAGACAATGTTATTAAGCCAGACAACTTTTTTATATTAAGCGATCATTGCCGCTCCTGCTAGGTTGACAGGAGCTTAATTTAACATAAAATTAGAGAGGGTGTAGAGTTGCCGACTGGAGAGAGAGGAAATTTTACAAATGGCTATGAGAATGAGAGAGAAAATAAAATGCGGAGAGGGATATTTGGTTGAGAGAGGTACATACAGAAAATCTCAGTCTGCCTGTCGGCAGCTGCAATAAGCTATTATCGGTCTACTTCAGGAAGTCTGACAATTCCCTATCTCTTTTTGCTTCTTATAGACATGTATTCATTGGCATTTCCTACAAGGGCCGGCATTTTAGTTCTTGAATGATTCACAATAATGTTTTTCGACCAACAGTTACATTTCATATGAATGTCAAATTATTTGTTGTACTGTTTCTTAAAAAATTACTTTATAAAAAAATTTTTAGAAATTTGATAGTTAATTTTGTACCATAGCACATTACGACTTAGTCTCCTGGATTGCCACCTCTCTCCTTTATGGTTTTATGGCATGTCTGTGTGCTATTTTTGTTGTTTCTCTGAGTCTTTGTGTGTTTTGCTTTGTTCGTTGGTTTGTCTCAGATCGCCACCTCTCTCCTTCATGGTTTTATGGCATGTCTGTTTGCTATTTTTGTTGTTTCTCTGAGTCTTTGTGTGTTTAGCTTTGTTCGTTGGTTTGTCTCAGCCAACTTGTTTCACCGTCGCATCAAGCTGGGCTTTTCGCTTTGGTTCTGCTCTCTTCGTCATCTAACATAGCAAACTAGAGTTTGGTGTTTCAGCTTCAGGGTTTAGGTTGGGAGGCGGATCATGCCACACAGTCTTGGAGGAGGTGAAGAGATTCTGAGGCACAGTGATGTTTCATTGGGCTGGCCTGCTGTCCTCTTGCCAGCCCAGTTGGGCGTGCTACTCACTTCCCCCTACTTCTTGCGCCATCAGCTTTGATATCCAGATGATATTCTTCCATAGTTTAATACCTCCCTGCCCTTTTTCTTCTGTTCACTTGGAAGAGGATTTTGTGAAGTTTTTACTGTCGTTCAGCAACTTACAAGGACTAGGACAGTGGGTTTTATGGGGTAAGGTGGTGGGGGTTTAGTTATTATATCATAATTAAATTTAGTTTTTTGTCTTTTGTCTCTTTTCATCACCTTACTACCTACTTTTTTTAAATAATGGCGTTCTTTGGGGTATTTTATAACATCATAAATTTCCAATTGGGAGCCATCCTGCCTTGCCCACAGGATTTGGTTTGGATAATTTAAGAAATTCTCAAATATTCCAAAAAAAATTATTTACTATGTGAGGCCTTTCGCCTACAATGTAGGCATCGTCAGACATCAACACAAAATTCGCACAACATTTTAAAACATTTGTTTTAAAATTAAAATTAGAATTTTGTGTTGATGTCTGGCGATGCCTACATTGTAGGCAAAAGGCCTCACATAGTAAATCATTTTATTGGAATATTTGAGAATTTCTTAAATTATTTCCAATTTCCAATAAAGAACTCAAAGAAGAAATGAAATAAATTTGGTTTAGATATTTAATGGCCCAAATACATTTAAAAAATGTTTGTCTTCAGAACATTTATACATAGCCCTTTATAATGTTTGGATTGTTTTCATCTACCATATAAAAAATAAAAAAAATAAAAAATCCTTGATATATGTTTGGGACAAGATCCACAAGTCATGTTATTTATCAATACAGAAAAGTGATATATCCTGTCAGAAAGCTAATACAATCCATCAAGCCATTTAAGACCTGCCTCACTGCTTATATTTAAGCTATCTCATCCTTCTGTTAAAGAGCGCAGGAAGACTGACCATGTCCTAGATCTGAGTGTACTTATTGTTTTGATAAGAAGTTAACATCAGCACATATTTTGTTGATCTTACAGCACAGTATGGAGTAAAGGTTTGTTGTTGAATTTTACATTCCCCTTGCCTGTCCTTTCCTTTTGTGTAAATGCTTAGTGCCATTCAATAAAGTATATTTCGATCATGCTGAAAGCTCTTTTAGACAGCTGAAAGATGGTCTGCCACAGGGGTCTCTACTTGCTTCAATTATATTCAATATGTAAACTACCAACATCGCAATAAAAAAGTAGAAACATTTATGTATGCAGATGATATTGCTTTAGCTTATCAATAAAGGACTGAAGAAACATTCACAAGTTACCTTGCTGCCCTCGAATATTTTAGAACCAGGCAGCTAAACCCTAACCAATTGCAGACCGATTTATTTAGATGTGCGTGCCCCAGCGGGTACAAATTAATTTGTGCACTGGTGCGGCGACAGATCAGTAACAGGGTGCTGCAATAAAACTGCAGATAATTGCTTATATGTAACAGTGGCCTACTGGGGTACCGGCGAATAGCAGTGGCGAGTTAGGTTATGGGCTAGCGGGGACGATGTTGGATTCATAATCTAAATATTGCACACACAGTTCGGGCAAAGAGATAATGTCTGAGTCATCGAATAGACTAGGCTTGGCAACAACAACGGCCTCCTCTCAGTCCTCTGTGTCTGTTTCACTAACCTCAATGTCACTGCTATATTGGTGCACTGATGTGGACAGAAACACACTATATATGAACTAAATACAGTATTATATTACTGAACAAAATATAAACTACTTCATCTAATTCAACATACTACTGCGATCTATTGGATATTAATGACAGTTTTTATAAACGAAACCTGTTTTTAAAAATACCCATTTGATAAAAAGAGACGCTTACGCAACCTGTAGAGTCTTATTGTAAATATTTGGAGGTAAAAGTAAAAACAGATCGCTTATGCAAGTTAAGCATGTCATTGGGCAGCTAGGCCCAGCCACTGCATGCGAGCTGAGCTCGTCAGTGATCCGTAATGGGTTAATATTGGAAGTGGCCTGCTTTCACCAACCAGCTAATCTTTTTAAAATTTAGTTAACGTCAAAAATTCATCTGTGAGGCCACTGTCATGTATATGTTACTTCTTATCGTATACATGACAGTGGTATTGGCCCACCCACACACGTACAATGGTATTTTCTTACCCGCCCACCCATACACGTACAGTGGTATTGGCCCACCCGCCCACCCATACACGTACAGTGGTATTGGCTTACCCGCCCACCCATACACGTCAAGTGGAATTGGCCCACCCGCCCACCCACACACGTACAGTGGTATTTTCTTACCCACCCACCCATACACGTACAGTGGTATTGGCTTACCCGCCCACCCATACACAAAACGTATCATTATAGCTCTTTATACACAAGGCATATATTTTGTCTTTACCCAAAAACTGAAACATGTAGGACCAAAGAAAAGTCCCACCCGCCCAGCCATACACGTACAGTGGTAATGACCCACCCGCCCACCCATACACGTACAGTGGTATTGACCAACCCGCCCACCCATACACATACAGTAGTATTGACCCACCCGCCCACCCATAAGCATACAGTGGTATTGACCCACCCGCCCACCCATACACATACAGTAGTATTGTAGGCGGTTGGTCAGTACCGCTGTACGTGTATGAGTTGGCAGGTGAGTCAGTACCACTGTACGTATATGGGTGGTTGGATGGGTCAGTACCGATGTACGTGTATGGGTGGGAAGTGGTTCAGTACCACTGTACGTGCTGGGTGGGTCAGTGGGTCAGTAGCACTTTACGTATATGGGTGGGTGGGCGGATCAGTACCACTGTACGTGCTGGGTCGTTGGGTGGGTCAGTAACACTGTACATGTATGGGTGGGCAGGTGGGTCAGTACCACTGTACGTATATGGATGGGCAGTGGGTCAGTACCATTGTACGTGTATGGATGGGCAGGTGGGGCTGTACCACTGTACGTGTATGGATGGGCAGGTGGCATTTTTTTTAACATACATTTTTCCTTTTTAAATATATGTATACCTGTACATTTTTATTTTTTGTTATTGTTCCCAATACTTATTATTTTGTTAGGTTTTATTGTTATTATTATTATTGTTACTATCATAAGTCTATTTATATTTGCTTTATGGTTATATGGTAAAAGGAGGTTTGAGTGTTTACTGAACTTATTGATTTTTGGTTTTTTATTTTAAGCCTCGAGGCAGCTTTTCAGTACTGTTGGTACAGTGCTATAAAAACCCAGCTAGCTACCCAAGGTCAAAGTGTTGAGGAGATTGTAGGCGTTAGGTTCTATGCTCGGTCCTCTTAATACCAAAACGGCGTCTGCTCAGTGGGTGCCATCTACATGGACATTAACTAGAGAAGTCTGGGGTGTCCATGTTGGATCGTAGTCAAAGCTCAAATATTGTGTAGAGAAGAGAACTGAATGTCAGGCTTGTCAGTTAGCTGAAAATCAGACCAACACTATGTATTTCGGATTCCACATACAGCTTTAGGTCCCTTAATTGCCCTGGCTATTGGGATATTAATAAATATTCATTTCTTAGCCAAGTGCAACTCAGCTTCATCTCTCAGCTACATACTCTCGTTCATCTACACTAATCGGACTTATTCCCCCTTATATTCGCCCATATCTCTACGATTGGCATCTTAGAAATGAATAATAATAATAAAATACTTTGTTTTCATTCTTCAAGATCATATGTAAAGATTGTTTCATTAATTTGAAATAGGAGGTAAATGAAACAGTGAATAATTGTTTTAATGCCAGTGACCAAGTCTGTGAGAATATTTACATAAAGTAAAAATACATTGAGGGCTTGCAATGCCCTTTATTTTGAAATTGTTGAAAAATGTTTGAATAACTGGGATTTTAAGCAAATTTTCGGATATTTCAAGTGTAAACATTGTTGAAGAAATGTAAGATGATCTGTGTAAGCACACAATGCATACAAACTTTATTTGTAAGAATATACAAATTATACTTAAGGGAATAATGTAGATTAATTGCTAGGTAGCTTAATTAATTAAAACCCGAGCTTCGTAAGTTAAAGGTTCTTAGTTCAATCACAATCAGAGTCGTAAAAAATGTTGAAAAGGATCTAATAACCAACAGTTCGTTTTGTCATTTGGCCAAATTTCATTATTAAGACGCCGATCATCAAGATATGGGCGAATATGAGGGGCGAATGAGTGTAGATAAATGAATGTAGTCATTGTTACTAACTAAGGTCAGCTGATTCTCAAGAAAAAGCTGTTTATTAATAGCCTAACAGCTAGGGTGATCAAGGGACCTACAGCTTTACATGGAATCTGAGCCACGTAGTGTTGGTCTGATTTTCATCTTAGTCTTGTTGCATGTACTCTTGAATTAAATTTTGTGTCAGCGAGAAGATAATTGTTTCGTCGTAATTATTATTCATATAAATGTCTGACTTATTGTTAAATTTAAGATACAGTAAGCCTACCTTACAATTAACCTAATAGGTTACTTTTAAGGATGTGCAATTTTTAAAATGCTTAGTCTTGTACGCATCAATGATAACATAGTCTTTGAGTCTTGGAATAGTTAAAAAAATTAATCTATTTCTTCAGAGATTAATAAATATGTTAAATTTTTCAGATTTTGAAATTGCCAGTAAAAGCAACAAAATTTGTAGCGGAACACACTTTAAAGAGGCAGTCAAGTGTGAAAAATCAGGAAAAGTATTCCGGAGGTGAGTTGACTTATGCATAAAGGTCATTTTGGCAAGTGATTGAACAGTTTTTGATCCCTAATGTTATTAACTTACATGATCCATAGACTGTAGATACAAACAGACTAAGATAATACATTTGCTGCAGATTTGCATGTGCTGCTATCTAACGATGATTGGTTTCAAATAAGAGCTCAGATGACTGTTTGGCGTACCATTAGCTCAGCTATTAGTAATTTTATCATGTATTGAAGAGCAACAGAGAGTTATGAAGAAGATAGAGAGGGATACACTGATGCCTCCTGTGAAATCTGAACATGAACTGATTGCACCGGACAGGAAAACCGCCTTCACAGCACCTACATGAGCTGACAGTCTTCTTATTTGTGTAGTCAATGATAGTAGTAGATACAGTTTACTTCTGAAAATGTAGTCAAGGCATAAGTTTGTCTTGAACATTTTGCTAGAAATCGAAATAAGGTTACTTATTTGTTTATCTACTAAAAATCACAATTAAACTGAAACCAACTGGTTTAGCAGCTTCCAAAAAATATAAATGTATCTACAGGTTTTCTATATTTATAATGAAGGTATTTTTTTGTTTTATTGAATTCCTTTAGGGCAGTGTAAGGAATACAATAAAAAATTTAACCATTTTGCTATGCCCTA
>JAQJVL010007305.1:0-24590 GCA_035578905.1 Stictocephala bisonia | reverse complement strand
GAAATTCTTAATTGTTATTACTGTTGGAAATAGCAATAGCCACTAGCGCCTCTGGGCCACGCCTACAAACAGACGCCGCCTTTGTTTCACCTCAACGATCTGCTAATGGCAATGCGACTAGGCCCTACTGACAGAAACATCCCCCCAGCATTGGCTTTACAGGCCATCAACAGCCGACTGTTTGTGTTGTAGTGTAAACAGAGAAGAATTTACAATATCAATTTACTGTGTGAGGTCTTGGTGGAAAATATTGGTGAATCAGTAGAGTAGTAAATTTAATAAAAAATGTTTGGGCTCTTTACACTTTTCTTTTATATATTATTTTCAAAGCAGTACCATCAATTAAAATTAAAATTGGATTCAGACGGTAACTTAGTTGCTAAAGTCCAACTTCATAAACTAAAGATTCTCAGTTCGATTACAATCAGAGTCATAACACATTTTGAAAGGGGTCAGCTGATAACCACCGGCTGTTCATTTGTCATTAATGACGTTTCTAAGGAATAGTCGGTCTTGGTTTGTAACACTGACTACATTCGCTAATCACACTCCATATCCACCCATATATTGACAGTCGGCGTCTCAAGAATCCGCAGATGCTGTCGGCCAGGTTGGTTTTAATCCCACAAGAATAATGTTATTTTCGTACCGGACATACGATCACGCGTTATACAAACTAAACAGTTTACTTAAAACGATTTTTTCCTAACAAATGTCATTTGATCCTGAATGAAATTTCGCTTTGGAATTGCTTTACGAATTTCCAATTGGTTTTATAGCAAAAATATTTAATTTGAAGTTTTAATTTTCATACATCTTCAAAACTAGGCGTATATACTCAAAATATCAAAATCAAACCCAATGCCCAATATTAAACGATTAAAATGACATTTCATATCCAATTTTTTGTAAATAAATAACGAAAAATATGGATTCGCAATTCAAATTGTTCTTATGGGGTTAAAATCAACATGACTTTTAAGCCTACAGACTTTTAAGAACAAATAAATTTAAAAAATAAAAAAAGTTTGAAGAGCAGTGGCATACCGAGTTTTCCTAAGAAAAAACTAAAAATTGTTTCAACAGTTTTATGTACACACTGAACAAATTTATCTTTGTTAGTCATTAATACAATTTGAGAATAAAGTGTTAATTACAATTTTGAACCACTAATATTTAAATGAATTTAAGTTTAAATTTCGTCTAAAATGGCTTACTAGGTTATATTTTTTATAAAAAACTATTCAGGGTATTCACACTTAGGACGTAGTAGTGTAGGACGTAGTAGTGTAGGCTTATTTGTTCTTGATTATATACACCTACAATAGATATTCCATAAAATAGAAATTTGTGACCGTAATTTTGTTAGTTAGTCTGGCCCGCAACCACAGCTGGTTTAAACTGCATTACATTTACACGGGACTACACTAGCGCTCCACAATGGACTACAAAAACAGCTAATATTTTGAGACTCAAAATTTAACATTGGATGGAAAATCTTTGTGTATAAAATCAATGGTATAACTAACTTGCGTCTTAAAGAGCTGACTAAAGAAATAAAAAAATTAATATTAGTTTTGATTCAAAGATTTTGACTGCTCAACTGGGCGCTGATTGAATGGCGTGGGATTGTTGCAAAGACCACTTATTGTAAATTATAAAATGTTGGATTTTTAATCTGAAAACAAAAACTTATTTAATAACACAATTGCTTCAAAGTATACAGTAATATCACAGTATTGTAGTAAACATACATAGTAAAGCCGTTTGGTTTAATAAAAATACCATATATATATATATATATATATATATATATAATATAATATATATATATTATATATATATATATAACTATACATTTTCAAATAAACTTTTAATTAACACTTAGAAAAAGAAAAAAAAAAAAAACTAACAAACTCAAGTGTCAACAGAACAATGACTGACTAAAATATGATTTAAAAACAAACATTGCGCTTAAAGTAGACTAATATTATAAAGTCTGTTATAGCTGCTTATATATGATCAGCTGTAAATATCAACACTCCTACTTAAGCAGCCTTCAAATTCTCTTTTCTTAAGGCTTTTTTTAAAATATCAGCTACTTGTTCTTTACTATTCACATGGAATAGACGTACAAATGTGTTGATTTACAAATTGTCGCCCTACTTCTATGTACTTCTTCCCTTTTGTGACCTTTCCTTCTCATCTACATTTTCCAACATGTGCATAGCAGATTTATTATCAAAAACATATTTGTTGGTTCGTTCATTTTGTCCATTCTGAGTCCACTCATGATTCTACGAATCCAATATAATTTTTGAATTCCGCTTGTAGTAGCTCGACATTCTGCTTCTGCAGATGAGAGTGCAGTCACTGATTGCTTTTAAGAAATTCAAACAATAGGGCCTCCAAATTCAGTTGTGCAGATTTTATCTGTTTCCGTTCCTCCATAGTCCGAATCGTATGCTTATAGTTTTGCTTCTCCATTGAAAAATATGCCGTACTGCTCAGATCCCCTGACATATCTAAAAACACACTGATTTATTACTGATTTAAATTGTCCTATATAAATGTTTAAATAAATTTGTTACTGAATCAGGGGAACTGATCTATCCTTTTGGAGCGGATCGCTGATGTACTCGTATTTCCACGGCGGAGGGCTCTTTGCTGACAAGGCAGTCAGAACATTGGCTATTTAAAAACTTAGAACATCGTAATTCACCTTTAAACGATACACCACAAACCACCACATTTCCATCATTTTTAATATTAATATTATTTTAATATTATCTATCATATATGTAATACATCTAGTATGAATATTGGTGCCTGTCATTTGGTTTGTTAGTGGGTTCTGTTACTACAGCTGGTTTAACTGCTTTAAATTAATATGTGATTACACAAGCGCTCCACAATGGACCACAAAAACAGCTGATAATTTGAAACTTAAATTTAAGATTGGATGGAAAATCGATGTGTCTATAAAATCAATGAGATTACTTACTCAACCACCGATCGTGAATCACCCACCTAGCATGGACATGGTCAGTAGAGTAAATGGCGGACGTCAGGTTTCAGTAAGCAACCTTACTCCAGGGGGCTAGCGGGATTGCTGCATTTCATTTTGCTTATCTGTACTGAAAACACTAAAAAAAGTACTTATTCTAACTCTCAAATGTACTTAAAAATTAATTTACGGCCAACAATTGATTTAAAAGAGCAATCAACTGTCGGCTCAGCCGCTAAGTCAAGTTAAAACTTAAAATATTAACACTAAAGTAAATCAGCAGATGGGTCGTGAACTATCAATGAAAGGTTGGTCAGCCTGATAAACAAAATCACCGGCTCATTCTCTTCTAACTACATTACAGCGAATAATAAAAGCGATGGAAATATCGGGAAAAGTCCCCCATCATAGCCTGGGGTGACAACTATGTTTGGAATTAATTTCTCCCATTATGATAACCCATCAATGACGGCTGGATAATTTGCATGGAAATTAAAGCAGGCCACCCATATTGAAACGATGTAGAAATAATTGTTTGTTTCCGGTTACATTGTGAAACAGTATAGAAATTACTGCCCCATTTCCGGCAGTATAATGAAACTATTTAGAAATATCTGCTTCTTTTCCAGATATACAGTAGAAACAACTGCTTGATTTCCAGCCATACCAACTATACAGAAAATAAATGCATCTTTTTTTGTTATATAATGAAAAACTACTTAGAAACAACTGATTCGTTTCCAGCTAAATAACAAGACTAATTAGAAAAACTGATTCGTTTCCCGCTAAATAACAAGACTAACTTAAAATAACTGATTCGTTTCCAGCTAAATAACGAGACTACTTACAAATAACTAATTCGTTTCCAGCTAAATAACAAGACTACTTAGAAATAACTGATTCGTTTCCAGCTAAATAACAAGACTACTTAGAAATAACTGATTCGTTTCCAGCTAAATAACAAGGACTAATTACAAATAACTGATTCGTTTCCAGCTAAATAACAAGACTACTTAGAAATAACTGATTCGTTTCCATCTAAATAACAAGACTACTTACAAATAACTGATTCGTTTCCAGCTAAATAACAAGACTACTTAGAAATAACTGATTCGTTTCCATTAAATAACAAGACTACTTACAAATAACTAATTCGTTTCCAGGCTAAATAACAAGACTACTTAGAAATAACTGATTCGTTTCCAGCTAAATAACAAGACTACTTAGAAATAACTTGATTCGTTTCCAGCTAAATAACAAGACTACTTAGAAATAACTGATTCGTTTCCATCTAAATAACAAGACTACTTAGAAATAACTGATTCGTTTCCAGCTAAATAACAAGACTACTTACAATAAACTGATTCGTTTCCAGCAAATAACAAGACTATACTTAGAAATAACTGATTCGTTTCCAGCTAAATAACAAGACTACTTAGAAATAACATGATTCGTTTCCATCTAAATAACAAGACTACTTAGAAAAACTGACCGTTTCCAGCTAAATAACAAGACTACTTAGAAATAACTGATTCGTTTCCAGCTAAATAACAAGACTACTTAGAAATAACTGATTCGTTTCCAGCAAAATTTTTAAAAAATTTCCCCCCAAAAAAAAAAATTTAAAAATAAGGAATTTTGTTTTTTTCCAAAAAAAAAATTTTTTTTTTTTTTAAAAAAATTTTGGAAAATTAACCCCCCCAAAAAAAAAGGGGTTTTAAAAACCCAACCCGGCCTTTTTAAAAAAAATTTAAAAAAAATTTTTTAAAAAAATTTTTAAAAAAACCCTAAATTTTTTTTTTAAAATTTGGGAAAAATTTTTTTTTCCCCCCAAAAAATTCCCTTTTTAAAAAACCCCTTTTTTTAAAAATAAAAAAGGGAAATTAAAAAAATTTTTTTTTTTAAAAAAAAAAAAAATTTTAAGGTTTCCCAAATAAAAACTTTTTTTAAAAAAATTTTTTGGGAAATTAAAAACCCCTTTTTTTTCCCCCTTTTTAAATTTTTTCTTTTTTAAAAAAAAAGGGTTTTTTTTCCCGGTTTTTCCCAAAAATTTTTTTTTTTTTTAAAATAAAAAAATTTTCAAAAAAAAAAAAAAAAAATTTTTTTTTAAAAATTTTTTTTCCCCAAATTAAAAAACCAATTTAAAAAAGGGGGTTCCCCCTATTTAAAAAATTTTTTTTTTTAAAAAAAAAAAAAAACCCCCTTTTTCCAAAAATTTTTTTTTTAAAAAGGGTTTTTTTTTTTTTTCCCAAAAAAAAAATTTAGTTTTTTTTTCCCCAAAACCAAAAAAAAAATTTTTTTTTAAAAATTTGGGGGGAAAAAAAAAAATTTTTAAAAAATTTTTTTCCCCCCCCAAAAAAAATTTTTAAAATTTTTTTTTCCCAAAAAACCCTTTTTTTTTTAAAAATTTTTTTGGGTTTTTGAACCCAAATTTTTTTTTGGGGGAAAAAAAAAATTTTAAAAAAACCCTTTTTTTTTTAAAAAAAAAGTAAAAAAAAACCCCCCTTTTTTAAAAAAGGGGGGGGAATTTAAAAATTTTCCCCAAAAAAAACTTCAAATTTTTTTTTTTTTTTTTTTTTTCCCCCCCCTTTTAAAAAACCCCTTTGGGAAAAAAATTTTTTTTTTAAAAATTTATTTTTTTTAAAAAAAAAAAAAAAATTTTTTTTTTTTTTAAAAAAAAATTTTAAAAATTTTTTTAAAAAAAAAAAAAAAAATTTTTTTTTTTCCAAAAAAAAACCCCAAAAAATTTTTTTTCCCCAAAAAAAAAAATTTTTAAAAAAATTGATTTTTTAAAATTTAAAAATTTTAAAAAATTTTTTTTTCCCAAAAAAAACCCCGGGGGGAAAAGGGTTTTTTTTTTCCCAAAAATTTTTTTTTCCCTTTTTAAAAAAAGAAAAAAATTTTTTTTTTTTTAAAAACCAATTCCCCAAAAAAGGATTTTTTTTTTAAAAAATTTTTTTTTTTTTTTTTTGGGGGTTTTTGGGGGGGGGAAAAAAAAGGGGTTTTTTAAAATTAATTTTTTTTTTTTTTTTTTTTTTTTGGGTTTTTGGGGAAAAAAATTTAATTTTTTTAAAACCTTTTTGGAAAAAAAATTTTTTTGGGGAAAAATTTTTTTTTTTTAAAAAAGGCCCCTTTTTTTTAAAAAAAAATTTTTTTGGAAAAAAAAAAAAAAAGGGGGAAACCCCAAAATTTTTGGGCCCCTTTAAAATTTTTTTGGGGGGGCCCCAAAATTTTTTTTTTTTGGGGAAAAAAAAATTTAAAAGGAAAAAAAAAAAACCCCTTTTTTTCCCAAAAGGGTTTTTTTAAAACGGTAAAAAAAAGGGGGAAATTTTTTTCCCCAAAAAAAAATTTTTTTTTGGGGGGTGGGGGAAAAAAAAAGGGGGCCCCCCCCTTTTTGGGGGTTTTAAAAAAAACCCCCCGGGCCAATTTTTTTTTTTTAAAAAAATTTTTTTTTTTAAAGGTTAATTTTCCAAAATTTTTTTTTTAAAATTTTTTTTTTGGGGGAAAAAAACCCCCCTTTTTGGGAAAAAAACCGGGTTTTTTTTTGGGGGGTAAACCCCCCAAAAACCCCCCAAAATTTTTTTTTAAAAAACCCAAAAAAAAATTTGGGGGTTTTTAAAAACCCCTTTTTTTGGAAAAATTTTAAAAAAAAAACCAAAAAAAATTTTGGTTTTTAAAAAAACCAAAAATTTTTTTTCCTTTTTTATTTTTTTTAAATTTTTTTTTTTAAAAAAAAAATTTTTTTAAAATAAATTTTCCAAACCCCCAAAAAAAATTTTTAAAACCTTTTTCCAAAAAAATTTTTTGGAAAATTTTTTTTTCCCCTTTTTTTTGGGGTTTAAAAAAAAAAAAAATTTTTTTTTAAAAATTTTAAAAAGGTTTTTTTAAAACATTTTTTTAAAAAAAAAACCCCCCGGGGAAAAAAAAAAAAACCCCCCAAAAAAATTTGGGTTTTTTTTTTGGGGGTTTTTTTCCCCCCAAAATTTTTTTTTTTTTTTTTTTTTAAATACGGTTTAAAATTTTTTTTTTAAAAACCCTTTTTTTAAATTTTTGGGTTTTTTTTTTTTTTTGGGGGGGGGGGGGTTTTTTTTGGGGAAAAAAGGGGGGGGGGGGGGGGTTTTTTTTTTTTTTAAAAGGGGGGGGGGGTTTTTTTTTTTTTTTGGGGGGGGGGTTTTTGTGAGGGGGTTTTTTTTTTTTGGGGGGGGGGGTTTTTTTTTGGGGGGGGTTTGGTTTTTTTTTTTTTGGGGGGGGGTTTTGTTTTTGGGGGAAATTTTTTTTGGGGGTTTTTTGGGGGGGGGGGGGGGTTTTTTTTTGGGGGGGGTTTTTGGGGGTTTTGGGGGTTTGTCTTTTTCCTTTTGGGGGTTTTGTTTTTTTTTTTTTTTTTGGGGGGTTTTTGGGGGGTTTTTTTTTTTTTGGGGGGGGTTTTTTTGGGGGGGGTTTTTTTTTTTTAAAAAATTTTTTTTTTTAAAAATTTTTTTTTTGGGGGGGGGGGGGGGGGGGTTTTTTTTTTTTTGGGGGGGGGTTTTTTTTTTTTTTTTTGGGGGGTTTTTTGGGGGTTTTGTTTTTTTGGGGGGGGTTTTTTTTTTGGGGGGGGGGGGGGGGGGAAAAACCCCCGGGGGTTTTTTTGGGGGGGGTTTTTTTTTGGGGGGGGAAAATTTTTTTTTTTAAAAAAATTTTAAAAAAAAAAAAAATTTTTTTTAAAAAAAAAATTTAAAAAAAAAAAAAAAAAAAAATTTTCCCCAAAAGTTTAAAAAAAAAAAAAAAAAAAATTTTTTTTTTGGGGGCCCAAAAAACCCCCCCTTTTTAAGGGGTTTTTTAAAAAAAGGGGAAAAAAAAAATTTTTTTTGGGGGGTTTTTTGGGGAAAAGGGGGGGGGGGGGAAAAAAACCATCCGGGTTACCCCCCCCCAAAAAAAAAAAAAAAAAAATTTTTTTTAAAAAAAAGGGGGGGGGGTTCCAACCCCAAAAATCCAAAAAAAAACCCCCCCCAAAACCCCAAACCCCCCCCGGGGGGGGGAAAAAAAACCCCAAAAAAAAAGGCCCCCCGGGGGTTCCCCCAACCCCCCCCAAACCCCCCCCCCCCCCAAAAAAAAATTTTAAAAAAAAACCCCCCCCAAAAAAAAAAAAAAAAAAAAAAAAAAAAAAGGGGGGGAAAAAAACCCCCTTAAAATTTGGGTTAAATTTGGGGGGGAAAAACCCCTTTTTTTTCCCCCCCCCAAAACCCCCCAAAACCCCAAAAAAAAAGGGCCCCCCCAAAAAAAAAAAAACCCCCCCCCCCTTTTTTCCCCCCCCCAATTAAAAAAAAGGGGGGGGGGAAAAAAAAAATTTCCCTTAAAAATTTTTCCCCCCCCAAGGGGCCCCCAAAAAAGGGGGTGCCCCAAAAAAATTTTCAAAAAAAACCCAAACCCCCAAACCCGGAAAAGGGCCCCCCCGGGGGGGGAAAAAAAAAACCCCCCCTTTTTTTCCCCCTATTTGACCCAAAAAAACCGGGAAAAAAAACCCCCATTTTTTCCCCCCCAAAAAACCCACCCCCAAGCCCCCGGCCCCAACTAAAAAATTTTTTTAAAAAAAATTTCCCCCCAAAAAATTTGGGAAAAGCGTTTTTAAAAAAACCCCCCCAAAAAAATTTTAAAAAAATTTTTTTAAAACCCAAAAACCCCCTTCCTTTTCCAAAATTTTTTAAAAAAAAAACCCAAATTTTAAAACCCAAAAAATTTTTAAAAAAACCCCGGGTTTTTTTTTTAAAATTTCCCCTTTTTAAAAAGGAAAAAAAGGGAAACTTTTTTTTTCCCCAACCTTTTTTTTAAAAAAAAAAAATTTTTTCCCCCCCGGGGGGGAAAACCCCAAAATTTTTTTAAATTTTTTTAAAAATTAAAAATTTCCCCCTTTTTCCCCCCCCCAAAAAAAAAAACCCCCAAATTTTAACTGGTGGGGGTTTTTCCCCCCCTTACCAATAAAAAATTTTTTAAAAACCCCTTTTTTTTGGGAAAAAATTTAAAAAGGGAAAAAAAAATTTTTTTCGGGGAAAAAACCCCTTTTTAACCCAAAAAAAGGGGGAAAAATCCCTTAAAAAAAAAAACCAAAGGAAAAAAATTTTTTGGAAAAGGGGCCCCGCCCAAAAAAAAAAAACCCCCCCCCCCCCCGGGGGGAAACCCTTTTTTGGGGGAAATTTGGGAAAAAATTTTTTGGGGAAAAAAAAAAAAAAAATTTTTCCCGGGAAAAAATTTTGTTATTTTTTTTTTGGGGTTTTTTTCCCCCTTTTTTAACCCCTTTCTTTTTAAAAATTTTTTTTTAAAAAAAATTTTTGGGGAAAAAAAAAAAAAATTTTTTAAAAATTTTTTTTTTTAAAAAAAAAAAAAAATTTTTTTTTAAAAAAAAAAAAATTTTTTTTTTTTAAAAAATTTAATTACAAAAATTTTTTCCCTTTTTAAAAAAATTTTTTTTAAAAAAAAAAAACCCCCCCCCCCAAAAAAAAAACCCCCCCCCCCCCCCCCGGGGTTTCCCAATTTTTTACCCCGGGGGGAAAAAAAATTTTTTTTAAAAACCCCCAAAATTTCCCCTTTTTTAAAAAATTTTTTAAAAAAATTTTTTTAAAATTTTTAAATTTAAATTTAAAAAATGTTTTTTTTTTTTTAAATTTTTTTTTTTTTTTTTTTTTAAAAAAATTTTTTTAAAAATTGTTTTTAAAAAAAATTTTTTTTTTTTTTTAAAAACCCCAAAAGGGAAAAAAAAAAAGGGGAAAAAATTTTTTTTAAAATTTTTTTTTAAAAAACCTTTTTTTTTAAAAATTTAAAATTTGTAAAAATTTTTATTTGTTTTTTTTTTTTTTTTCCCCCCCTTTTTTTCCCCAAAATTTTCCCTTTTTGTTTTTTTTAAATTTTTTTTAAAAAAAATTTTAATAAAGAATTTTTTTAAAAAAATTTTTTTTCTAATTTTTTAAATTTTTAAAAAAAAAATTTTTTAAAAAAAAATTTTTTTTTTTTTTTAAAAAAAATTAAAAAAATTTTTTTTTTCCCCCCCCCCCTTTTTAAAAAGGGTTTTATTTTTTTTTTTTTCCATTTTTTTAATTTTTTTCCCCCCCTTTTAAAAATTTTTTTTCCCCCCCCCCAAAAAAAATTTTTTGGGTTTTTAAAAAATTTTTTAAAAAGGGTTTAAAAAAAAAAAAAAATTTTTTAAAAAATTTTTGGGGGGGAAAACCCCCCCTTTTTTTTTTTTTAAAAAAAAAAATTTTTTTTTTTAAAATTTTGTAGTCCCGGAAGTTTCCGGGGAAATGTTAAACTTGGGCGGTTTTTTATATCTACGTTAAACTCAGCGGAAAAATTTCCCGGGGGAACTGTATGTAGCCGGGGCTTTTTTTTTACCAAATTTAACTCAACGGAATTCCGGGGAAAGTTTTGAACTCGGCAGTTATTTTAACCCCGGGCGTTTTCAGGGGGAATTTCGGGAACGTTGAACTGGTCAGTTATATACTCTACTAATCTCACGGGGTTTTCCCGGGGGCTTTAGTCGGTCAGATATACTCTACGTTCTCAGCGGGAAAATCCGGAAAAATTTAGCTCGGTCCCGTTATATTTCCCCTAGTAATCTCAGCGGAAGTTCCGGGAAAATGTTTTCTTTGGTCCGTTTTCTAAAAACGTAAAAAATCTTTCGATCCCTCCTTATTGACCCAAAAGTAAAAAAGGGGTTTCCTTTCCTCTTCCATTAAAAGACCTCGCGTTTTTTTGGACAAACCCCATCCTTGAAACCCAAATCATTTAAAAAGTCGGCAGTTGATAGCCATGTGATGGTTTAGGGGTTTTCCGCCCCTTACAGGCTTTTGCCAATTTGTAGTGAGTGGTGAGGCAGTTAAACGCCTACAAAAGACTTTTCCAAAACCCTTTTTGAGGGGGGGTTTTTTCCCCCGGTCCAAGGGGGGGGGTTACCCCTCCTACAGGCTTTGCCAAACTTTTTGTGAGTGGTGAGGGATTATGCCCCCTTTACGAAATTTGCCTAAAAAATTTTTTTGAGGGGTCAGGGAGTTACCCCCCCTCCTACAGGGTTTGCCAATCTTGTGGAGTGGGCGGCAGTTGCGTATCTTTACAGACTTTGGGCCCAAACCTGTAGTGAGGGGGCCCGGGATTTACCGCCTCTTAAGGCCTTACCCAAATCCTGTTATAAATGGTGTTTTAGTAACCACTTTTCCCCAAAAACTTTGGGCCAATCCTGGGAATGGGGGTCAGGATGGGGCATCTATAAACCTTTTTCCCGTCCTGTTGTGGGGGTCAGGAGTTCCCCTCTCTAAACCTTTCCCAAACCTTTTTAGTGAATTGGTGAGGCAGTTACCCCCTCCCCACAGGGTTTTTCCCAAACCTGAATGTGGGGGAAAGGAAGTTGGGGCATCTCTACAGCTTTTCCCAAACCTGAAGTTTTGGGGGGCAAAGGGGTTGCGAAACTTTACAGACTTTGGGAAATCCCCCAGTGAAGGTCAGGCAGTTTTCCGCCTCTCTTCGCTTTGCCAATCCCTTTTGTGAGGGGTCAGTCTGTTTCCCCGTCTCCAAAAGACCTTCCCAATTTCCCTTTTTTGAAAGGGGGCAGGCAGTTTTCCCCCTTTTCTACAGACTTTAACAATCCCCCAGGAAGGGGGAGGCCCGTTTTCCACCTCTCTACGGCTTTTCCAAACCCGTAGTGTGGGTCAGGAAGGTTAAAAACCAACCCCCTCTTTTACAGGACTTTAAACCAAAACCTTAGTGAAGGGGAGGCAGTTTTCCCCTCTCTACAGGGTTTGCCAAACCTTTAGTGGGGGGGTTTGGGTTCCCCGGAAAGTTACCTTCCCCCTCTACAGACTTTAAAAAATCCTTTTGTGAAAAGGTGAGGCAGTTACCACCCCCCTCTACAGGGCTTTAAAAATTCCCTTTTTAAAATGAATGGTTTAGGGGGGAGGGGTTTTTTTCCCTCCCCTTAACAGGGCCCCCTTTGCTTTCCAAACCTTTTGGGGAGTTTTTTTGGGTTCCCCGGAAGTTTACCATTCCCCCCTACAGACTTTAACAATCCTGTAGTGTGGGGTCAGGAAGTTGCGCATCTTTACAGACTTTAACAATCCTCTAGTGAGAGGTCAGGCAGTTACCGCCTCTCTACAGCTTTGCCAATCCTTTAGTGAGGGGTCAGTCTGTTGCGCGTCTCACACAGACCTTCCGAATCCTGTTGTGAGGGGTCAGGCAGTTACCACCTCTCTACAGACTTTAACAATCCTGTAGTGAATGGTGAGGCAGTTACCACCTCTCTACAGACTTTAACAATCCTGTAGTGAATGGTGAGGCAGTTACCACCTCTCTACAGGCTTTGCTCATCCTGTAGTGTGGGGTCAGGAAGTTGCGCATCTTTACAGACTTTGCAAATCCTGTAGTGAGTAGTGAGGCAGTTAATACCTTTGACAATCCTTGAGTTAGTTGTCTTGTCCATCTCTTACAGCATCTAAAACTAAATGAGAATGAAACTAGTAATTCAAACTGTCGTCATAACATTTACTATATATACAGCTTTTCTTTAAATGGAATATTCTTTACTATTTATTATGAATCAAATTAAACTAAAAAAGATCAGCCATAGTTTAGCCTTCGATATTTTTTTCATAGCAAATTAATCAAAATAGTTTTTAAAATTTTAGTAAGGGGCCTAAGTTAGTTATGTTGAATTCAAAAGCAATACTAGAATAACACTTGAAATGTTGGTTTTATTTACTTTACATATAAGGTCAGCTGAATGGATCTATAGACGAAGGATTGTTGAAAAGGCCGCCAAACCTATTGTTAATAACTTAATTCACTTTCCAATAGGGACCCACCAAATAAGTTCCTCGTCGACAAGGTCAAGGGGCTTCGCCTGTCACTGTCACCGCCAAGTCCTTGTTGTCCAAGGGACAGTCAACACAGGTGCCCCTTATAGCACGCGCTAACAAAATATTTTCTTTGACCAGATATTTTGAATAAAGAATACTTCTCTCAGTTCACCATACGGCTGCCTGTATTCAGTAGAGGTAGCCTACAATCCCAGCTCCAACCGAAAATTCCATTGTTAACAGTGTGCATTTAATCTGCAAAGATTTTATGGCACAGCATTCTTTTTTAGTATGAAGATCATTAATAAAAATGTGTTGTCAAACTTTTGAGGTTGCTAATACACCTCCTCGCCTACTTGTTATAAGTAAGATGGAGAAAAATCCCGTCATATCATACTCCAGATCCTTCATTAGGGAATTGTGTAAACTCAATGTCCTGTCTGTCTGTAGACACATCTTTCATACACTATTATTGCCTGCCATTTCTTGGCGTGCTCATGATATTATGCAGGTTACACTACTTGTTGTGCCTATTGCCTACCATTTCTTGGTGTGATCATGATGTTACACTACTTGTTGTGCTTATTGCCTGTCATAGTTTGGCGTGATCATGATGTTATGCAGGTTACACTACTTGTTGTGCTTATTGCCTGCCATAGTTTGGAGTGATCATGATGTTATGCAGGTTACACTACTTGTTATGCTTATTGCCTGCCATAGTTTGGAGTGATCATGATGTTATGCAGGTTACACTACTTGTTGTGCTTATTGCCTGCCATAGTTTGGAGTGATCATGATGTTATGCAGGTTACACTACTTGTTGTGCTTATTGCCTGCCATAGTTTGGAGTGATCATGATGTTATGCAGGTTACACTACTTGTTATGCTTATTGCCTGCCATTGCTTGGCGTGATCATGGTGTTATGCAGGTTACACTACTTGTTATGCTTATTGCCTGCCATTGCTTGGCGTGATCATGATGTTATTCAGGTTACACTACTTGTTGTGCTTATTGCCTGCCATTGCTTGGCGTGATCATGGTGTTATGCAGGTTACACTACCTGTTGTGCTTATTGCCTGCTATTGCTTGGCGTGATCATGGTGTTATGCAGGTTACACTACCTGTTGTGCTTATTGCCTGCTATTGCTTGGCGTGATCATGATGTTATTCAGGTTACACTACCTGTTGTGCTTATTGCCTGCTATTGCTTGGCGTGATCATGGTGTTATGCAGGTTACACTACCTGTTGTGCTTATTGCCTGCTATTGCTTGGCGTGATCATGATGTTATTCAGGTTACACTACTTGTTGTGCTTATTGCCTGCCATTGCTTGGCGTGATCATGGTGTTATGCAGGTTACACTACTTGTTGTGCTTATTGCCTGCTATTGCTTGGCGTGATCATGATGTTATGCAGGTTACACTACTTGTTGTGCTTATTGCCTGCTATTGCTTGGCGTGATCATGTTGTTATGCAGGTTACACTACTTGTTGGGCTTATTGCCTGCCATTGCTTGGCGTGATCATGGTGTTATGCAGGTTACACTACTTGTTTGGCTTATTGCCTGCCATTTCTTGGTGTTATCATGATGTTATGTTGGTTAAACTACTTTTTGGGCTTATTTATTGTTTTCTTTTTAAATTATACGTGATGTTGTATAAGTTATGTTCCTCATTAATGATTTATTTAATGTATTTTTGACCGTGGAAGTATGTACAATGGAAAGTATTTTGGCCTTTGTAATTTTATATTTTTATCAGAATTTTATTAAAGTTTTTGCAGGGTTCACTTCTTATCAAGTGATTTTTTCATTTCCTTTTAATTAGAATTATATTCTTGTAGTAGGCCTATACATGTTATAGCCTATTCATCATCAAGCTCATCGGTTGACTATTGTTGATTTTTTAAACTTAAGTTCTGATATTTATTCAACTTATGCAGGTTTTTCTTATCGATCACGTGTCTTTGACTTTTAGTTAGTAGTAGTACCGTGAGTAAAATGATATGGTTAACGTATTGTAGACTTGAAACTATTATTGTTTTTCTTATCGAGCACGTGTCTTTGACTTTTAGTTAGTAGTAGTACCGTGAGTAAAATGATATGGTTAACGTTTTGTAGACTTGAAACTATTATTGTTTTTCTTATCGAGCACGTGTCTTTGACTTTTTGTTAGTAGTAGTAGTACCGTGAGTAAAATGATATGGTTAACGTATTGTAGACTTGAAACTATTATTGTTTTTCTTATCGAGCACGTGTCTTTGACTATTAGTTAGTAGTAGTACCGTGAGTAAAATGATATGGTTAACGTATTGTAGACTTGAAACTATTATTGTTTTTCTTATCGAGCACGTGTCTTTGACTTTTTGTTAGTAGTAGTAGTACCGTGAGTAAAATGATATGGTTAACGTATTGTAGACTTGAAACTATTATTGTTTTTCTTATCGAGCACGTGTCTTTGACTATTAGTTAGTAGTAGTACCGTGAGTAAAATGATAAGGTTAACGTATTGTAGACTTGAAACTATTATTGTTTTTCTTATCGAGCACGTGTCTTTGACTATTAGTTAGTAGTAGTACCGTGAGTAAAATGATATGGTTAACGTATTGTAGACTTGAAACTATTATTGTTTTTCTTATCGAGCACGTGTCTTTGACTATTAGTTAGTAGTAGTACCGTGAGTAAAATGATATGGTTAACGTATTGTAGACTTGAAACTATTATTGTTTTTCTTATCGAGCACGTGTCTTTGACTATTAGTTAGTAGTAGTACCGTGACTAAAATGATATGGTTAACGTATTGTAGACTTGAAACTATTATTGTTTTTCTTATCGAGCACGTGTCTTTGACTATTAGTTAGTAGTAGTACCGTGAGTAAAATGATAAGGTTAACGTATTGTAGACTTGAAACTATTATTGTTTTTCTTATCGAGCACGTGTCTTTGACTATTAGTTAGTAGTAGTACCGTGAGTAAAATGATATGGTTAACGTATTGTAGACTTGAAACTATTATTGTTTTTCTTATCGAGCACGTGTCTTTGACTATTAGTTAGTAGTAGTACCGTGAGTAAAATGATATGGTTAACGTATTGTAGACTTGAAACTATTATTGTTTTTCTTATCGAGCACGTGTCTTTGACTATTAGTTAGTAGTAGTACCGTGAGTAAAATGATAAGGTTAACGTATTGTAGACTTGAAACTATTATTGTTTTTCTTATCGAGCACGTGTCTTTGACTATTAGTTAGTAGTAGTACCGTGAGTAAAATGATAAGGTTAACGTATTGTAGACTTGAAACTATTATTGTTTTTCTTATCGAGCACGTGTCTTTGACTATTAGTTAGTAGTAGTACCGTGAGTAAAATGATAAGGTTAACGTATTGTAGACTTGAAACTATTATTGTTTTTCTTATCGAGCACGTGTCTTTGACTATTAGTTAGTAGTAGTACCGTGAGTAAAATGATAAGGTTAACGTATTGTAGACTTGAAACTATTATTGTTTTTCTTATCGAGCACGTGTCTTTGACTATTAGTTAGTAGTAGTACCGTGAGTAAAATGATAAGGTTAACGTATTGTAGACTTGAAACTATTATTGTTTTTCTTATCGAGCACGTGTCTTTGACTATTAGTTAGTAGTAGTACCGTGAGTAAAATGATAAGGTTAACGTATTGTAGACTTGAAACTATTATTGTTTTTCTTATCGAGCACGTGTCTTTGACTATTAGTTAGTAGTAGTACCGTGAGTAAAATGATATGGTTAACGTATTGTAGACTTGAAACTATTATTGTTTTTCTTATCGAGCACGTGTCTTTGACTATTAGTTAGTAGTAGTACCGTGAGTAAAATGATAAGGTTAACGTATTGTAGACTTGAAACTATTATTGTTTTTCTTATCGAGCACGTGTCTTTGACTATTAGTTAGTAGTAGTACCGTGAGTAAAATGATAAGGTTAACGTATTGTAGACTTGAAACTATTATTGTTTTTCTTATCGAGCACGTGTCTTTGACTATTAGTTAGTAGTAGTACCGTGAGTAAAATGATATGGTTAACGTATTGTAGACTTGAAACTATTATTGTTTTTCTTATCGAGCACGTGTCTTTGACTATTAGTTAGTAGTAGTACCGTGAGTAAAATGATAAGGTTAACGTATTGTAGACTTGAAACTATTATTGTTTTTCTTATCGAGCACGTGTCTTTGACTATTAGTTAGTAGTAGTACCGTGAGTAAAATGATATGGTTAACGTATTGTAGACTTGAAACTATTATTGTTTTTCTTATCGAGCACGTGTCTTTGACTATTAGTTAGTAGTAGTACCGTGAGTAAAATGATAAGGTTAACGTATTGTAGACTTGAAACTATTATTGTTTTTCTTATCGAGCACGTGTCTTTGACTATTAGTTAGTAGTAGTACCGTGAGTAAAATGATAAGGTTAACGTATTGTAGACTTGAAACTATTATTGTTTTTCTTATCGAGCACGTGTCTTTGACTATTAGTTAGTAGTAGTACCGTGAGTAAAATGATATGGTTAACGTATTGTAGACTTGAAACTATTATTGTTTTTCTTATCGAGCACGTGTCTTTGACTATTAGTTAGTAGTAGTACCGTGAGTAAAATGATATGGTTAACGTATTGTAGACTTGAAACTATTATTGTTTTTCTTATCGAGCACGTGTCTTTGACTATTAGTTAGTAGTAGTACCGTGAGTAAAATGATATGGTTAACGTATTGTAGACTTGAAACTATTATTGTTTTTCTTATCGAGCACGTGTCTTTGACTATTAGTTAGTAGTAGTACCGTGAGTAAAATGATAAGGTTAACGTATTGTAGACTTGAAACTATTATTGTTTTTCTTATCGAGCACGTGTCTTTGACTATTAGTTAGTAGTAGTACCGTGAGTAAAATGATAAGGTTAACGTATTGTAGACTTGAAACTATTATTGTTTTTCTTATCGAGCACGTGTCTTTGACTATTAGTTAGTAGTAGTACCGTGAGTAAAATGATAAGGTTAACGTATTGTAGACTTGAAACTATTATTGTTTTTCTTATCGAGCACGTGTCTTTGACTATTAGTTAGTAGTAGTACCGTGAGTAAAATGATAAGGTTAACGTATTGTAGACTTGAAACTATTATTGTTTTTCTTATCGAGCACGTGTCTTTGACTATTAGTTAGTAGTAGTACCGTGAGTAAAATGATAAGGTTAACGTATTGTAGACTTGAAACTATTATTGTTTTTCTTATCGAGCACGTGTCTTTGACTATTAGTTAGTAGTAGTACCGTGACTAAAATGATATGGTTAACGTATTGTAGACTTGAAACTATTATTGTTTTTCTTATCGAGCACGTGTCTTTGACTATTAGTTAGTAGTAGTACCGTGAGTAAAATGATATGGTTAACGTATTGTAGACTTGAAACTATTATTGTTTTTCTTATCGAGCACGTGTCTTTGACTATTAGTTAGTAGTAGTACCGTGAGTAAAATGATATGGTTAACGTATTGTAGACTTGAAACTATTATTGTTTTTCTTATCGAGCACGTGTCTTTGACTATTAGTTAGTAGTAGTACCGTGAGTAAAATGATAAGGTTAACGTATTGTAGACTTGAAACTATTATTGTTTTTCTTATCGAGCACGTGTCTTTGACTATTAGTTAGTAGTAGTACCGTGAGTAAAATGATAAGGTTAACGTATTGTAGACTTGAAACTATTATTGTTTTTCTTATCGAGCACGTGTCTTTGACTATTAGTTAGTAGTAGTACCGTGAGTAAAATGATAAGGTTAACGTATTGTAGACTTGAAACTATTATTGTTTTTCTTATCGAGCACGTGTCTTTGACTATTAGTTAGTAGTAGTACCGTGAGTAAAATGATATGGTTAACGTATTGTAGACTTGAAACTATTATTGTTTTTCTTATCGAGCACGTGTCTTTGACTATTAGTTAGTAGTAGTACCGTGAGTAAAATGATAAGGTTAACGTATTGTAGACTTGAAACTATTATTGTTTTTCTTATCGAGCACGTGTCTTTGACTATTAGTTAGTAGTAGTACCGTGAGTAAAATGATAAGGTTAACGTATTGTAGACTTGAAACTATTATTGTTTTTCTTATCGAGCACGTGTCTTTGACTATTAGTTAGTAGTAGTACCGTGAGTAAAATGATAAGGTTAACGTATTGTAGACTTGAAACTATTATTGTTTTTCTTATCGAGCACGTGTCTTTGACTATTAGTTAGTAGTAGTACCGTGAGTAAAATGATATGGTTAACGTATTGTGGACTTGAAACTATTATTGTTTTTCTTATCGAGCACGTGTCTTTGACTATTAGTTAGTAGTAGTACCGTGAGTAAAATGATGTGGTTAACGTATTGTAGACTTGAAACTATTATTGTTTTTCTTATCGAGCACGTGTCTTTGACTATTAGTTAGTAGTAGTACCGTGAGTAAAATGATGTGGTTAACGTATTGTAGACTTGAAACTATTATTGTTTTTCTTATCGAGCACGTGTCTTTGACTATTAGTTAGTAGTAGTACCGTGAGTAAAATGATATGGTTAACGTATTGTGGACTTGAAACTATTATTGTTTTTCTTATCGAGCACGTGTCTTTGACTATTAGTTAGTAGTAGTACCGTGAGTAAAATGATGTGGTTAACGTATTGTAGACTTGAAACTATTATTGTTTTTCTTATCGAGCACGTGTCTTTGACTATTAGTTAGTAGTAGTACCGTGAGTAAAATGATAAGGTTAACGTATTGTAGACTTGAAACTATTATTGTTTTTCTTATCGAGCACGTGTCTTTGACTATTAGTTAGTAGTAGTACCGTGAGTAAAATGATATGGTTAACGTATTGTGGACTTGAAACTATTATTGTTTTTCTTATCGAGCACGTGTCTTTGACTATTAGTTAGTAGTAGTACCGTGAGTAAAATGATATGGTTAACGTATTGTGGACTTGAAACTATTATTGTTTTTCTTATCGAGCACGTGTCTTTGACTATTAGTTAGTAGTAGTACCGTGAGTAAAATGATATAGTTAACGTATTGTAGACTTGAAACTATTATTGTTTTTCTTATCGAGCACGTGTCTTTGACTATTAGTTAGTAGTAGTACCGTGAGTAAAATGATAAGGTTAACGTATTGTGGACTTGAAACTATTATTGTTTTTCTTATCGAGCACGTGTCTTTGACTTTTAGTTAGTAGTAGTACCGTGAGTAAAATGATAAGGTTAACGTATTGTAGACTTGAAACTATTATTGTTTTCTACGTAAAGTTTTTGTAAATACCTAACACTTTGCCGTCTTCAGAAATAATCTGAAATATTCATTATACTCATGATAAATTGCTCAGACACAAATACAGTAAGTACTTTGTAAGTAATATTTGCAATTAGTCGTTAAAAACAGTCACTGTTGCTTATTAGTAAACGTTCTCTATGTCCTCTTTAGAACTATTTACGATTTTAGATGATTTTTTTATTTTTCTGTTTTAATTTCCCAGGTGTGCTCAGAGTTTATTTATTATTGGCATGTTGCAATATCGTGAGGATCTATTTCCTTTAACTTTGTAATTTCTTAAATAAAATAATTATTACACATTTAACTACTCACATCTTTTACTAGTTTTTATTTTTAAAAGTTGGTAGCAATTAATTTGTATTGTTCATTCTTAGCGTGTTAATTATCAGGCAAATGGGGTTTTCAGAGTGTATGAACTTTGTAGGCCTATTTGTGAGTAAGACTAACTAAGAACGAATGAATATAAAGCATAACTAAATAGTTGGCAACGACAACCAATCGCTAACAATAATATAGATCTTGGATTTTGAATTATGTACGTTAGTATATGCATACTATGGACACTATACTAATGACCCTCGTTACTCTAACACAGCCTAGAGGCTGTTTACTAATTGCTATAAGTCCCCAAACCAGTGCTCGAATTGCGACGATTCTCGATCTCAAATAGCCCGTCCACTTCTGGTCGGCTAAATATGCATAAAAACATTCAAGCCTACGAGCAATGAAAAAAGTATTTCCGTAAATATCTCAAGCCACATTCGCACGGCACTACGTGTCAATCTCTACAGATCTATGCTGTATAGAGGTTAGTATTAAGTGGACAATTCTATTTTAATATTTTCATTTTGTTAAAGGAACAGTTCTTAACTAAAGTTCTATAAATTATCTAGTTTACATTATTTCGTGTTATTCAGCAAATGCAATACTAGAAATATTTCGTCCTTTTTCGTGGCCACTGATATCTACATTTTTTAATCGTTGGTAATATTTTGCAGTATGATAAATATTAATCAGAATTAGTTTCAGAATGAAAAATTATTATTTTAGCTTAGGAAACTATATTTATGGTACTACTGCAGGTAGATTGTCGCAATATTATCACTAATGTTATGGCCATATTGGGTTGTCTCACTGTTGCAAATGGCACGCCCAACCCTATCGACCAACACGCACCTTTTTGGCCTAAATACATGTTTCAATCTAGAGGACGTTGAGGACACAGAGCACAGAATAAGAATATAGTCGCTATCCATATACAACTAACATTACGGGCAACATTTATTTCCAGTAATAAATAATTAAACATTTTTAATTTCAATTAATTTTAATTAATCTATTAGTAATAAATAAATATGCATATTCATGCGCTTAATACGAGAATGAACTCATACACATATAAAATAGCATGTTCACGTGTATTTATAATTTCTGCAAAATATCCTCGAATGAAATGCAATTGGTTTTTCAACGATAACTCCTTTGATTTTTAAGGTATCCAATTGATCAAAAAGGAATTTTTTAGAGAATTTAAAGGGCTATAAAACCCGTGAATTCAATTTTAATTTAAAATATTTTTATTATTGAAGTTAAAATGCTCCGATACGTTGGGTTTATTATTGAAGTTAAAATGCTCCGATACGTTGGGTTTATTATTGATGTTAAAATGCTCCGATACGTTGGGTTTATTATTGAAGTTAAAATGCTCCGATACGTTGGGTTTTGCTTAAGGTAATTTATCCAAACAGCGGTATTTCTATCAGATTTCATGCTAGATAAAAAAATAACAACATTTTTAAAAACAAAAATAACAAAACTTTTAAAAACAAAAATGCTATATTTTGGTATTTTACTGTATTATACGTAACCTGCATAGTTTTCGAGTTATTTGAAAAGACATACAATTTTCAAATAAATTAAAAAATTGTTGTATATGTAAATTGAACTTTTCTTTTTATAATGCATTGTAAATGACCAAACTCCTAGAACTTCTTTGCACTACATTGACAAAGTAAATTATAGCTAGACCAAGATTAATTTCATAAATTCCGTAAATGTTAGTAGTTAGTAGCCAATTTTTTCGTAACCAAAGCGAATACAACTGTTTCTTTTGATGACAACTCCGTCAATTTGAATGATATTGACTTGGCCAAAACTCATTTTAAAGGCCCTTTTACGTACTATAAAAAAATATTCAATAAGTTATCATTGATTAGTTTTTCTACTATTCGACCTTTAAAGTTTCTGTTTCGACAGTCGACAAAAATCGTGACATATTTGGCGAACCGTAACTTTGTCAGAATTGCAACTACGAAAAACAAAACAAAAAAGAAGAATATTTTAAATATTTTATAAGCCTTCTGTTTGATAGTAACATTTTTCTCGCTCTTAAATCTAAACTTTTTAATAATCATATTGACCCTGGATTGGAAACAATATATAATTGGGAAAAAATATATACCTTGTTCAATCACTTTTATTTCACTATGAAATAAAAGTGATTGAACAAGGTATATATTTTTTCTCAATTATAATCTTTTGAAGTTATTCGTGAAAATCCGTTAGAAAACACATTTTTTAGCCTTAAATAAATAAATAAATAATGCCTTTATTTTAAGTGATCTTCAGTTTACAATGTTTTACAAGACCTCAAGTCATAACTATGGTGTAAGTCTTAACTAATATCTTTTCTTTAAATGAGCTTTAAATGTTTCACAATTCAGGGTTTTGACGTTCGTAGGAAGGGTATTGTATGCTTGGAGTCCAAAGTACGAGAATCGTTTCTTTCGTGCCGACTCATACAATCAGTACAATCGTTAAATCGACTCTTTCAATCATAGCCCAGTCAAAGAAGGTTTTGTGTCGCAACTAATTAGGGGAAAGCTGAATTTTTGCAGGGTGTTAGTATACAAGGTAAACAATAAAAAATGACAAAGTCCCGACCCCCACCCTTCTTTCTTTCCCCCCCACCCCCTCCCAAACATCGCAAGAGCAGTACTTTGGTTAAATACTCATAGCTCAAAAACTAATAAAGTTACAGACGTGATTCTTTTTTTATATTACACCTAACAATATGGCAAACAAATTATGTATTTAAAAGTTTTATGTGTATAGCTTCGTTTAACCGTAATACTGATATACATGCAAAGAAATGCCTCTGCTAATTACAAAAACTTAATTTAACCAATTATATAATTTTATACTTACATTGTGGAAAGAAACGTCTTCAACAAAACGTATAGATAATTTAATTAGCTTTAAAATGATGTAGCTAACATTGCTTACCGTTGACATTATGGCTTCATAGAGAGCGATTAAACAGTAGTGGGTATAGCACTGTGCCGCCTCCACGCTGCTCATAGCAGTGCCGCTGCCGCCGTTGACACTCGCCGCTGAGGGGCATCGTACTTGTGTACCCGTATCCGTAGTCTTAATTTATTTAGAGCAGCAATATAATAATTTTCACTTAGGGTTCATAAAAAAATAAAGATTTAGTTCACTTGTATCACTGATAAATAACCAAATTTCACTGTCTAGGCTCTGTTGTTTAGTTTAAAAATCTTAGTTTTGTGATACAATAAATGCAAGATAGTATTTTCTATATATATCAAAACCAGTATAGTATTTTTATAGCTTCTTATTTCCATAAGAATGAAGGAGCTCTTAGTACTCATTTATTTAAGGTGCTCTCAGTTATTCCTTGGCCATGAGGAATAACTATTATTGGACTAACTATAATTGGAATAACTACTAACCTCCTATTGATTTTAAAGATTTCATCAATGATTGCTCTATACACATGTCACTCCAATTTCCAGACCAGAACTCATCTTTTCTTCTAATAGTGAAGAGACCTTTTGTCACAAAGATATCGTACTCTGTCTCAGTCAGTTTTGATTTGAGTTCTTCATTTCTTGGACATACATCTGAGCAGATTTTTCATAAGGAATGTGTCATGCAGCATGAAAGTAAGGAAGCATATCAGTGATAGTGTCTAGGTGCAATTTCCAGTCCCCCGTTCTCTCTGCTAGGATAAAATTTAGCATTAGGTCGATTTGCTGAATTAGATTTAGCCAGAGCTTTGATGTTCTACTCTCAGACTTTTTTAAATTGATGAGGTCTGTCAGCTTTGCCAAGGCTGATTGAATGGATTTGTTATCACACGCAGTTGCTTGAGTAATATCACTGTGAGAAAGTTGGTCATAAACTGTTTGAACCTCTTTACAAAACACACTTGAACGTACCTCTTCATCTTCTGTCACATGTTCAACAATAGCAGCATAGGTTAATATGTGTGCTCTCACAGCTCTAGCGAAGGCATGTCCAGTAGGCTAAGCATGTGTTTCACCGTTGCCTTACCATAGACAGTCTCCCACAATGACTCTATTCCACTACCATCCATTATACGACCAATGCATCCCAAGTACGACATAAGCAAATGGAAACCT
>JAQJVL010007304.1:0-24575 GCA_035578905.1 Stictocephala bisonia | reverse complement strand
AAAGCGTGTTATACAAGCTCTCAGAAGCTATAACACAACTACAATGAAATCCACATTCACAGAACACTTGCTCTCTACAGACCACACGTACACAAAAATGGAAGAAAACATGAAAATATTAAATTTTATGAAAAAGGGCAAGAAAATGAATGCAACAGAAGAATTACATATATACAGTATTTAGCACAACAAGAAAATCCAGTGAACATGTTGAACACACAAATCAATTATACAAACCCTATTTTTGATAAGATTCGAAACATTAAAAATTATAACTAAAAATATCACCAACTTATCCATATTCATCAATATTTACAAAAACCACACGTTTTACAATTTTATTAAAAAAATTATTATATACTCAACTTAACCCTTATAGTGCCGGGAATCGCTGTCAGCGACGCCCCTTACTAGTGCGAGAAATGCCAGCGTTGCTATGAGAGACGCGCTGTATTTGTTATAGTGCATCGTTATGTTTTATTAAATGGCCGCCAGAATAATACCAGACGCTTTGCCAATGACCGCTGCACGCAGTTTCGCTCTTGGACTGTGTCTAGATGACGTAACTGTTCCGTGACAGACACGCAACTATTAGGTATAACTATTATGTCGCTTAGCAACCAATATGTAATGTTTTAGTTATAATTTTGTAAAGAGATAATTTTAGAAGTATAGTAAATGAAATTATATGTATTAGTTCAGTTTTAAATGCTCTATAAAATGCCGTTCAGGACAATATTCTAAAATAAAATTATAACTAACATACGGACCTTCAAACTTGAAAAAAAATAAAAAAAAATTTTTTTTTCTCAAGGTTTTTAGAAAAAAATAAAATTTATTACAAAGAAAGGTTAAATATATATACATAGTTCTATAGACCACTTATTGCTCTTTCATTTAAAAAAGAATTTATATAAATATGACTAAAAACATGGATTCTATAAATTTTTACCTGGAACCTTACATTTTTGCCAAAATTGGCCTGGCACTTTTCGCATAGGAAATGCAAAAATGGCCCGGCACTATAAGGGTTAATTATTTAATTTACACTAGAAAATGACAAAAAAGTCGAAACATGTTGTGTAATGAGTTTTAATAAAAAATATAAGGGTACTCAGTTTTTTAATGTTATTACATCCTAATATATATATATATATATATAAATAAGGGTGTCCTTGAACTCTCTGAGGATATTTTTAGGTATTGATTGTGGGTCAAAAACAAGACATAATATCATATTTAAAAATTCCAAATCACCTCCTGTACCCATACAGCTGCCAATTTGTATTTTTTACAAATTATTTTTTATTTTTAAAACTATTTAACCTATAGAGTTAACATTTGATATGCACATTACTAAAACCATTTTCTTACTGAAATAAAAAAATCAAAAACAATTTTTAATCATTTTTAAAATGGCGGTACTTTGAAATGTTTGATCCTTAATAAATTTTGAAAGGTTAGGAATACAAAAAACAAACATAAGAATACCTTTTTTTCAAATTAAATTTGCGATCCAAAAAAGTAGAATGAAATCGGACGACAAACAATTGAGATATGAGCATTTTTTTATTTAATCATTTACACGTCAATGTGTACAGCCTTGGTGCCGTACTGCGTGAGTCAACTACAACAATACACTGATTGTTGTACAATACAGGGATGAAAACACTGATTGATTCATTATTTCAATTTCATTGTAAGCAACTGTCAACCATTTACCACTCATATCAAAACACTTGAGTAAAATATTGAACAATAACAGTAACAACAATAAATGTTGACAATATTTCCAATACTGTGTTATATAATCACGAAAGTCAACACACTAAAACAATCACATTTAGTGTGAAAGCAGAGTCGACAAAGCTGATGGAGTCAGGTGGCGATGTGTCATGAGTGAATGCATTTGGTTGGGGAAATTATTTCCATAGTAGGGTACAATATCATAAATACGTCTTGTGACGGCCCTGCAGCACCTTAACCTAGCACCAACAGCCAATTTATACACTGATTACTTGTTAAACGATTATATGATGTGTCACGCTTTAGTTTTCCTTTTATTAATAGCTTTATATTTATTTTTCATCGTCTGATGACTAGCTCGGTTAACTCGGAGGCTCGGTTAATCGGGGCTCGGATAACCGAGATTATACTGTATATATATATATATATATAAATTTAAAATGTTCCGATTGAAATCAGTTTGTTCTCTTAGTTACTGTAAAAAGTTTCAAAGCCTAGACAAATCTGTAAGTCTAATTTTAGAGGGCACAAATTACTTTAGTTGACTTTGAATCAGTGAAATATCTGGTTTCTCCTCATATTTAGCCATTTCCTGTGAACTGGCTATGCATTTGGTCAAATTAAATTGTAATTCCCACTATCCATCTATGAGTGGGGAAAGAGCCCTAAATCCTCAGTCTCTTAATAGTTTCTTAATACTAGTTGTGCAATAGAGTGAAACAGTTTTGATGGATAAAATAAGTTCCTTATTAACGATCCGTCAATACCTGTAGGTGGGATGAACCTCCCTAGTAGGAATTGGACATTATTGAATCGGTTCCGAACTGGAGTGGGCAGATGTAACTACAGGAAATAGAAATGGGGATTGACAGTAGATCAGTCATGTGATTGTGAGGAGTATATCCAAACAATGGATCACATAGTTTTAGATTGCTCCTTGCGCTGTTTAACGGAGGGATTAGCTAGCATAAATAGAATCAGTGAGGCAGGTCTTAAATGGCTCGATGGATTGGATTTAGCTTTGTGACAGGAGCTTACTTGTTATTTATTTTTAATTTTTATTATAATCTAATGACTTTTGGAGTTTTTTCGAAGGATAAAACACAGCTTTTATATAATTAAATTTAAAGAATGGTAGCTGACAAAAAACCATACGCTGTATATTAAAATATATACAAAATAATTCTTAACAGGAATCAAGATTGGAATATTGTCAGCATATTTGTGTAAAGAAAAAATAAGAAAATATATAAAACATTTTGAAAGTACCTCAAATTCTGCCTCTTCTTCTGTCAGGAAATTCGCTGCTATTCTTCTGGGTCTCCATGGGTTCTCCGATCTTTTTAATGTTACATCACGAAGTAGATTCTTTGGTTTAATCTCATCATCATCCTGAAATTCTTTTACATGTTCATTTGGCCATAAACCAACCAAATCTAGAATCATATTCTTAGTAGTTTTTGGTGTTGAATTATCTTGCAATAATTCAGTCATTTTCTCCAAAAGTCCAGAAAGAAACTGAAAAATATTTTTGACAGTTATAAATTCATAACATTGGTTGTATATTTACAGCTTTCAGATAAGATGAATATCAATATATATATATATATATATATATGAGCTTTAAACGACCTAAGAAATTACCTACCTTAGGTTTTTGTCTTAACAGAATTAACCTAACAATCTTAACACAAGATATATTTCTGGTAAAATTTCTAGAGTAATTTTTTTGTTGAGAAGTCTGAAAAGCTACGTGCCACATAATTATGTTAGATCTGCCTATTTTGTCTTTTTTCAGAGTATTATTGCTTATGGAATTCTGCTCTGGGGTAATAGTTCACACATTCAGGAAATACTGGTTCTACAAAAAAAGGCTATTAGAATTATTACAGACTCGCACATTTTGGAACACTGCAAACCCTTATTTATTGAACTTCAATGTCTAACCGTAATTAACTTATACATCTACCATGTCTTACTGTACACAAAACACAATTTACACACCCATAACCTAAGAAAAGAGATACATTCACATGATACTAGAAACAGCAACAAAATAAATATACCTTTTCAAAGATTGACCATGTCTCAAAAGAACTATGAACTGTTAGGTATAAAATTGTACAACAAACTGCCATTAGATATGACCCAGTTACATGAAAAATTGTTTAAGACTAGGCTATATATGTTTCTTGTAAATTAACCTTTCTATTCTATATCAGAGTTCTTTGACCATGTTTTCTAGATTAATAAGATTTGTGTTAATATTTCCTTTTGTACGATTAGATGTTTGTTTATTTCTTATGTCTTTTTGTTGTATTATTCAATGTATATAATGTATTTTCTATTCATTGTATATAATGTATTTTTTTCTATTATTTAACACTCTATTATAACCATTAGTTATTAACCATTTAGTTGTAAGAACTTGACTTTGTCCATTGCTGTAAAGGCTTAACGACAATAAAATCTTTATTTATTTATTTAATAATAACTACATACATTATAAAATACAAGAATCATAAAAGTATTTTAAATAACGGCGTAAGTGGTATTGCTGACTACTCCACTGACATCGGAAACCTCATAACAACCACGTTTTCTTGTTAAAGTAAGAAATCAGTTGTTTTTAATAACATCATTATGATATAATAACATGATGTTATTATGTTTTTTTTAACTCACCAGTATCTCGTATTATATTACTGTATATAGTTTACAGAAAATAGAGCTATAAATATTGTACGTTTTTGTTTGTGAGTGGAATGTTTCATAACAGTTTTTATTTTAGCAGGGACTTTCTGTGACGTCTGTTTGCTGATTACACCAAAAAACCAACCATATTTGAATCTCCCGCCATTCCTAGCCATTCAGACTCAAATGAGTTTTTGACTTGGTAAGAAGTTGTCTTGATTGCAGAGAAAATCCAGCCAAGGTCGCTGTTCAGTGTTCACCCTTGGAATGAACCACAAAAAACGTGTACACATAGAATATGCCGGTCCTGTTGAAGGCTGTCATTTCTTAGTCCTTATGCTAAATCAAAGTGGCCTGAAATCAGACTTTCAAAAGCTCACCTTAATTAATGATAGTTTGTGAGATTAATATTAAGGAAAAACAAAACTAAAGCATATTTTCCGTTATTCGATATTTTGAAAATACTACCACCAAGATGTATATATTCTTATAAAGTATTGAAAATATGTTACATTAAAAGTTAGAAACCCCAGCATTTATTGTGCAATCCAAAATATTTGTACGTTCCAAAGTCAACACACATATTTTACAAAAGCTTTTGACAACCAAGCTCCCAGAATGTACAATAAACTGCCCATTGAGATAAAAAATGTAAAACTATTACCACTTTTGCTAATTCATTGACATAATTGTTATTTTTATTTTCTAATGAGGAAGTAGATAAAATTCTATTTCATTAACTTTAACCCTTTCAGAAGTATGGAATAATGCATGTAAAGAGTACTGACGTTCAGGAACGTCATGTCTTATATAGGTTCAAAGGAGTGGTTATGTTCTGGAATGTCATACAGAATACATTTATTTAAAAAATATACATTACATTGGCTCTGCTAAGTATAGATATACTTGTCAGCAGGGACCATAATTAATTATTATATATATGTATAATTGTAATACTTTTAAGAACACTATTATACAATTTACAAATAATACCATATGCATGTTTTCTACCAAACGAATTTGTATTGCTCTAGAACATGTATAATCGTCTCCAGAAGTAATGAAATAAATTTCTGGGAAGGAGGAAGTATTATTCCAGCGATGACAATTCACATAATTAAGACCGGGGTGGGGCTTTGTCCGTGGGAGGAGTCATTCAAAACAACTGCATGCACATGCTTATCGGCCTCGGCCTTCTCGCCAAGTCAATTATGTTATCAGTAACCAACAGTAGCAAAACAACAACAAAAACCTAAATCTGTTATCAAATACACTGACATGGGTGCCATAAACAGAACATATATTATAATATTTTTCTAATATGTAACAAGAAAATACTATGACATGGTATAGAAAATATTTTTTTCATTTGTAAGATTTGTACAAAATCCACAACAACAGCAAAGTTACATTTTCGGAATTCAAACTGAACCTTTGAATGCCATTATCAAACAAGAGAGATAAAGGCCATGCTGCACACAGGTGCACTAAGCGACGATTAACATCTGCCACGCCTAACCGCCTAGCATTTCCCACGCCCTCTACGGAATCTTCAAGGTCAACAGAGAAAACCTCAAAAAAGCTGCTATAGCTCAACAATAAATGCTAAATAGCGAAAATACACATCATATGAGCAATGCAGCAATATGCGTATGTCACTGTTTTTAAATATTTCATACAAACAAACAAATTTTAAATTGTTCGTTAATTGTTTTTTCTTTGAGTTATTTTTAAAACTGTGCCATTTTTAGTACCTCACAATAAAGCTGGTTGAAAAGAAAACAAAAATTAATGTTTTAATTTTTTACTTCATAACATCATTTTTGTGCTCAAAATATTACACCTCTAGGCTAGTAATTTCATGACGTTCCAAGACGTCATTACTCCTTTTTAGGGGTTAAGTCAATCAGTGATATTGACCTTGAAGCTATGATATTTATAGGCTCAAGACACATTAGTAAATTATTTTGGAATTAAGTTTAGTATTTAGATCAAACTATGTCAACTAAAAGAACTGTGTCTATGTCAACTAAGTTTGGAACTGTGTTTTTATTTATTTTTATATAATTCATTGTTCATTGCCAAACTATATATTAGCTTAGTGTTTTGGTACCTCTAAACAGGCTTAAAATAATGATGATTATATTTAATAATTTGTTACAATTTTATACTGACTACGTTCGAAACTGTAACCAGTATTATGAACAATAAAGGCATTAAATATGAATCTTAAATCCAGAGAATCAGACTTCCATGTTAAAAACATGACCTTGGTTACTTTTAATTTACTTTACTACATAAATATCCCTTGTCTGAACTTACAGGACATATATTTTCTAACCTGCGTGATTGTTGCTTTATTGTGATTGGTCGTAGGGGTTGAAAATTGAAACATTTTTATATTCAGTACAAAGTATCTACCACAAAGGTGCATTTCCATATATATACAGGATGGATATATCTACCATCCTATTTCCTGTATATATAGTGTTTATTCAATTTCAATCGAATTATTTTTATCTATTACTGTAAAAACTATTATTTTAAGATTTTCTTAACACTTTCATATTTTGATGTGTTACTGCAGAATGTTGTTTGCAAATTTCTTTGTTTGTTTTTTAATTAGCTGTCCAAGTGGGGTTATTTAATTTGATAGTAGTTCATAATTATTTGGTGTAAATAAATGGAATGCATTTCATAACCATTTTTTTGCGAGCTACAATAATTAGCTCATTACCTCTTAAAATAATTAATCAAATGATAATTGACTTTAATAAAGATTTACAATGGGAATGTGCATATTGAACCATTAAAGTAGGCCGTGAAGTAAAGCTATCTGGCTGACTGGCTATAACTTTGAAACCTAGACCTCAATAAAAAAAAAGACAACTAACAATTCTTGTTCCTCAAGACAGAAAGTCTATTTATACATTGACATTTCATTCTATAGTATCTTACAACACGTTGTTTATACTACACTTCTGAGACTGTCCACTGATATGGGTCCCAAGAAGCAAGTTTTTCTATCCTATGAAATTAGTTCTTGTTCTGGGGGGGATGCACAGTAGTCGTTGAGGGGATGAGCATTCCTCGTTAGGTGAAATAGGTTCTGATTTACAGTCTCCCTCACTCTCTCTGCAGCAAATGCATTGCTTAGGTCTGTTTGTTTCTGTCATCAATGTCACCATGTACTATTTACTCAAGTTGTTTTGTATTAATAATTGTATCAAGTATCTATTAGACTCTATTTAATCATCAGGGCTACGTTAGTCATTAAAAAATAAATATATAGTACTGCACTTACCTCAGATTTTGTGTCATTTCCCCATTCCAATGAGTTTAAATCAATACTGATGAAAGATAATACTGCATGAAGACATTCAATCATCAAACTTAAGTTGGCCATCGTGATAATATATTGGACAATCTTAACTAATACTTCTGTATCAACTATCTCCAAGAGGTATAACTCAATCACAAAACTGGAGGAAAAAATAAAACATAATATATGAATTTAAAGTGGTAAAAATGTGTTAATAATGTATTTACTGTAAATTAATTTACTTTTTTATGAGTTGGTGACAATTCTACCAGTAATCAATTTAAACTTTCGCATTGTTAAAAAAATGTTTAAACAATGTATATGAATAACATTTTTTATTTATTCATATAGATGTTGATTTTTGTAACCCGTACGTCTTGTTGTTATAATGAAGGTTATTGTAGAAAATATATAATAGGCCTGTCTAAAATATCAGATAAGAATAAAACTGAATATTTTTACTTCTTTACAACTTAAATGATCTTTTAAAGAAACTTTTCTCAGTGAAAATATTCACGCGAAATCTGTCAGAATTTGAGAATATTGTACGGTATATAGAAAACAAAAATTAATTGTGAAATGAATATGTCCGGGTAGTGAAAAAAATAATTTTTATAAGTAAAAATTTTCTAAATAACTAAAATAGCCAAAAGATTGGAAATTGTCTGGTTCTACAGTGAGACTTTCGGGGAACACATGCAACATCTGGAGGAAGTCCTTAGTCCTCTTAAATCAGCTGGCCTTATCGTCAATCCAGAGAAGTCACTTTTGCTCATCCTGAGATTTCTTTTCTCGATCATCTTATTTCTTCTCGAGGCATCTGCATAGATCCTGCAAAGACCCAGGGCATTTGGAAGTTTTTCCAACTCCCAAACATGCGAACGGAATTGTCCGTTTTGTAGGGATGGTGAATTTTTACTGTAGGTTCATCCCTAATGTGGCCAACTTGCTACTCCGTTGAATGAGTTGCGTAAGAAAGGTGTCCCTTTTGTGTGGGGCGAAGCTCAGCAGACTGCCTTTGATGCTCTCAAGGAGGCTATCATGCAACCTCCTGTCCTGCGAATGTCTGATTTTTCCAGAGAATTCATTCTTCAGACTGATACCTCCTCCTCCGTCATTGCTGCTGTTCTTTCTCAGGAGTTTGATGGGGTTAGGCAGCCCATCGCTTTTGCAGTAAGGACGTTGTCTCACCAGGAAAAGAAAGCTTCTTCCATCTATGAGTTTTAGTGTCTGGCTGTTGTCTTTGGTAAGGACAAGTTCTGGCGTTTCCTGGAACACGCTGAATTCCTGCAGGAGACTGACAATCAGGCACTATCTTGGCTTCTTGCCCATCCCTGACATCTTGGGAAAATTGGTCGCTGGGTTGTCAAAATTTCTGTTTTTAAGTTCCAAGTCCAACATCTTAGGGGTATCCAGATTGTCATAGCGGATGCTCTTTCCCGCATGTATCCCGAACCCAGTGATCCACCTACTGAGGCTGGTGCTATTCATCTGGATTTTCCTCTTGCTTTTGATGATCTAGTATCCCACCAGCAACAAGATTCTGCGCTGTCAATCATCTTAGGTGAGCTTCTAGAGGGAGGTGCCCACCATCCTTATTTTCTGTCCAAAGGGGTACTCTGTTGCCGAGTTGTCCAAAGGGGGTTGCCCTCTGTTGTACAGAGGGGTGAACCCCGTGTAGTGCTGCCTAGTCATCTAGTACCGATGGTCTTTCAATTTTATCACTCTTCTCTTGTGGTATTCATCACTCATCTTGGTATTCATAAGACCATCATCAAGATTCGTAGGTACTTCATCTGGAAGGGCATGGACCGGGACATTGCTGGCAGAGTACGGGCTTGCCACCTGTGCTCTCTCAGCAAGCCTAGTCAAAATGCTAAATTAGGTTTATTATCTTCTGAGGTGGTCGAAGGTCCTTTTGAGAAACTGTTCATAGACTACGTGGGTCCTTTTCCCTGTAGCATTTCAGGTTACTCCTATCTACTTGTTTAGGTGGATGCTTTCTCAAAGTTTGTTTGGCTTTTCCCACTTCGGAGTGCTACAGCCAAGCTCACCATCCGTGCTCTCCAGTCTCAACTCTTCCAGCACTTTGGTGTGCCTGCTACTCTAGTTTCCGATAACGGTAGCCAGTTTACTTCACACGAGTTTCGTAGGTACTGTTTAGGCAATGGTATCAGGCATGTGACTACCTCTCCTTATTACCCACAGCCTTCTCATGCAGAGCGGTTCAACCACAATCTTTGGTCTGCCCTTATTTCTTACCATGCTTAGAAGCAGAACACCTGGGATGAGAGTCTTTCTTGGCTCCAGCTTGCTTCCAATTCTTGCTGCAAAGTTGTGTTATCGGTGGTCTGGTACCCACCACATCGAATGGTTCTTGTCACCTGTGGCTGCTCTGCTTGTTGATCCCCAGTCAGGCAGAGTGATCAGGAAGGCCCATGTGTACCAGCTAAAGGCTTTCCGGGGATCAGTTGATCCAGGAGTGGGTGTTCCTGGGGATTTCTTGGGGAAAGAGATTGATCACCTCTGCGCTCCTTGTTTCTGTTCTGAGAGGGTCTCTTTCTCTCTTTTCTGGTCGGGCCTGACAGTCAGGGTAGTTCGCTCCCTGTTCAAAGGGTTTCCCCTCTTTGATTCTCTTTGGTGTCCTTGGAACATCACTCTTTGCAGGTCTTCTTGCTCCGTTTCGTTCCCCCGAGGTACCGAGTTTTCTCCCCTGAATGGGTGTGTTGAGGTTTTGCAGAGGGCGGTTATAGCGTGTCTTCGACCGGTATTTTTTTGTTTCCTTTTGTTTTGTTTGCCAGGATGCCTGAGATCGCTCTTGCGCTGTCTGCTCTTACTGTCGTGGCCGTTGTCTCAGACTTTATGTTCTGTCATTCCATTTCCCAGTTCACTGGTTTGACGTTTTGCAAAGGTTTGTTCGTATTTTACCACCGTCCTGTTAAGATTCGAGATGGATGGCTAAAGACAAATTAACCGTAAGTTGATTAATTTGTTTAATTCCAAATACCTAATCACCCTTTTGGTGAAAACTTTTATAAAATAATATATTTTCTTGCCATCTTCTGTTTTTGTTACTTGTGTTCTTTTCTATAGGTTTGATTTACATTTTCTAGGTTGGTTCTTTGTTCAAGACCAAGTGCTTACTGTCCGCGCAGAAATTATGGATACTCGAGTTCACGATACCATATCTCCGAAACGGTCCGTTCGATTTTAACGAAAGACCTATCAAATTAAAGGAAATATTGTCAATTTTTATACTACGAAGTTTCGATTTTTTACGTAGCTTTTTATAATTTATAAGACGGAAAAAGTGGAAAATATCTGCATTTTTCACAATCTTTTTGGAAATCTCAACTTAAGGCAATTATTACAAAATATCTATTAAACGTATCAGCTTCAAATTTTAATAGCTTATATGAAGGTTATGTACAAACACTTTTGTAGAGTTTCATAATTTTAACGTTATTATTTTTTATGTTCTTGTAAATTTTGCAAACCTTTGTTAACTTTGTTATCTTGGGTTTAAAATTCCCGCTCAAAACAGTGTTTTGACTATCAATTGATTGTATGAACGAAAAATATAGTGTCTACAGAATATGATGTAATAGTGATTTGTGATGAATTTATATTTGTTAAACGTTTTTATTCCCGCGCGAGGGGCTGGTACGCAGGGAAACGCGCCGGGGATGGCTCGGGTTCTCCCACAAAACGAGTGCGATGTTGCCGGAATGCTATAGAACGGGTTGGTGACTCAGACAACCTTCCCTTAAACTAGCAAACTTCACCGTCATTAACCTCTGTGTGCACCGAACGGCAACATCGCACTCGTTTTGTGGGAGAACCCGATCCATCCCCGGCGTGTTTCCCTGCGTACCAGCCCCTCGCGCGGGAATAAAAACTTTTAACAAATATAAATTCATCACAAATCACTATTACATCATATTCTGTAGACACTATATTTTTCGTTCATACAATCAATTGATAGTCAAAACACTGTTTTGAGCGGGAATTTTAAACCCAAGATAACAAAGTTAACAAAGGTTTACAAAATTTACAAGAACATAAAAAATAATAACGTTAAAATTATGAAACTCTACAAAAGTGTTTGTACATAACCTTCATATAAGCTATTAAAATTTGAAGCTGATACGTTTAATAGATATTTTGTAATAATTGCCTTAAGTTGAGATTTCCAAAAAGATTGTGAAAAATGCCGATATTTTCCACTTTTTCCGTCTTATAAATTATAAAAAGCTACGTAAAAAATCGAAACTTCGTAGTATAAAAATTGACAATATTTCCTTTAATTTGATAGGTCTTTCGTTAAAATCGAACGGACCGTTTCGGAGATATGGTATCGTGAACTCGAGTATCCATAATTTCTGCGCGGACAGTAAGTTTGTATTTTGTCACTCTTTTAATAAATCAAACCTTGTAATATTTTCAATTATAGCTTTAAATGTTTCACAAATTCTGTCAAGTGCCTGTTTTGAATGAATATCAATTTAATTTTTGCAATATATTATTTTTATTTCCGAGCTAGAATACTGCTTATAACCAAGTCTACATATTCAATTTTGTCTTTTTCTGTAACTCAGTAATTGTAAGTTTGTTAAATTTTTAAAACGTTTAAGCCTAATTTGTTTGTTAGTAAATTTGTATAGCCTAAAATTAGTCTTCATAGTTTTTTTAGCTCATGTTCTCAATTAATTGTTAATTTGTGTTTTCTTTTTTTCTGTGGCTGTTTTATTCCAATGGGCTGTGTGTTTTTTTGCTGTTTAGTTAGGGGTCCTCGTGTAGGATTTTAACCCTAAGTCTGCCGCCGGCATTCCATCTGCCATTTTGACTGTGCTGGCCTGGCCTGGGGACCATGTAATAGAGCCAAATCTGCTCCTCCGCTGCCCTACTACTTCTTTGAGTCCTCTCTTCTGCCCTCAGTTCAGTCTTTCCATCTTGTCCCCGGCGGATGAGCTGGGGGTGGAACTTTTTACCTTTTTGTGCACAACATTTTTCTATGCTGAACAGTTTTATAATAGGCCTAGGCCTAAATAAAAGTGCACACAAACTGAAATATTAATTCTTCTTCACAGCCATAGTATAGGTTATTTTTAAATTTGGCCATACATTTTTTTAAAAACATGCTATATTTTTGAAGCATTTATTATTATTGTTAAATTTTCTTTATAGCTTTACATTCCTGTTATTTTCAAAATATTTATCTATTTGTTATTTTTTATGTTTAGCCCTAGTTAGTTGGTAAATTTTAATTTGTGTAGCGTTTTTTGTTTAGTGATTTTCGGATAACCGGTACCGTGCTATATTTTATTTTCTTAATTTTTAAATTTTCACCAAAAGGGGATTGATTTAATAAAGTTTTTAGATTTTTTTGTGATTTGGGCCCCCAGGGATTCTGGCTGACTTCCTGGTTCGGTGGAATCTTGGGATGTGGGCCAAATTGCTGGATGATTTGTCATGTTCACATTTCTAAATTTTCAATGTATATTCTTTCATATTGTTGTATTTTTGGCATTTTTAGTAATTCTGCACATAGGCGCATTTGTTTCTTGTTAATATGTTTATGTCTTTTGCTAAATTTGTGTTCAAATGCATTTTCTTGCTTTTGCGTTGTAGTTTTGCATTTCTGTCATTTTTTTGCTATTGTGGCCTTCTCCCTGAATGTTAATAATTTTATTTTATCTTTTTGCAATAAATAGTCTTTTTCTGCTCAACTGCCGAGTTATGATTTAACCCTCCGAGTGCCGCCCGTAATCCTATCACTTTTCTGGACTTGAGCCATCTTCTGGTACTGCGTGACTTCCTTCTTTTGGTGAGGAATGGGTCTCAAATATCGATTAAAATTTCAACCCCTCAAAGTGGATTACAGCTGTGATCTAGACTTTGAAGATGGAAGAATCAAAATCAATCTAAATTCTGCAGAAAAAATTGCAGTAATTGGGTAATTGGCTTATACAGACCTCCAAACGGGTGCAGCACAACCTTTTATAAAAAATTTGATATCCTTCTAAATTTCCTCATTTCCAAATCATTGAAGTTCATAATCACTAGTGACTTCAACATTGACGTGCTAAACCACACCAATCCCCTGACCCAGCGACTATGAGACATCCTCATTTCTTTCGGCTTGATTTGGTCCGTGAACTAACCAACTCGAGTAACCGCCGCATCTAGCACAGCCATCGACAACCTAATCACAAACATCCCAGACGTTTTGGCCTCTGTATTGAACGTGGCCATCTCAGATCATTTCGAACAGGAAGCCGTGTTCTTTCACCAAAACTCAATTTCTAACGTCCATTTGTGAAAACGGTGCGTGATCTAAATTGTAAAATCGTTGAATTTTTCTGTAAATTTCTAATGAAAGAATTGTGGTCTTTTCTGGATTCCTTTCGAGCAAGTAGAGGAAGGTTTTAATGCGTTTTTGGACCGTTTAACCTTTCATTTAGATATCACTTGCCCATTCAACAATTTTAAGGAGCGTACTCAAAAGAAGAGCTATTCCTGGATTACATAGGACATCTTCAATATGAGAGAGAGGCTCAAATTTCATTACTCAACTAGCTGTACCCGCCCGCTTCGCCGGTCATAATATTGAGTTTTGATTGTATCATTGAAATGTGCAGCAACCTTTCAGTTTACACTGTATCTGAATATATAAATAGGAATAAATCCTATACTATAAATAGGAATAGTAAAATATTTTACTATTCCTATTTATTTACTATTGTATTATTATTTATTTAAAAGTTTATTATTGATTGACATTGTAACATTTATTCTTTTTCTATAGAATTATTGTTCAGGCATCCAATGGAATTATTTATGAAAATTGTTAAACTGCAATAAAGAATTATTATTATTATGATTTATAAGGTAGTATTCAGAAATGACGCATATAGTTTTAGCATATGTTAAAGGACATAATATTCAATAGCAGTAAACGTAATTGCACTGTGGTAATGGAACTTATCAGTTTTAGCCTTTTAAAATAAATCTAACGGTAATTGAAATAAATAAATAAATTGCTTTCGTACAAACGTATATAGAAAAATTTATATATATATATATATATATATATATATATATATATATATAAAATTATATATAGAATAGAATAGTTTGCAATTTTTTTACATCAATTGTGGCCTTGCTAAGTGAAAATCACTTGTCAGTGAGAACCAATATAAACTATAAAAAACAAAACAATAAACTAGGTATATTTAGATAGACTAGAGGATACCCCTGTTTCCTTCGCACACCAACCCCATCGTCACTCGCTATGCTTGTGAGGTAAGCTCAGCTTGCGGCCTCGCCTGGAAACTCTAACTTTAGCCCCTTTGTGGAACTCGGCTTGTGGCCTCGTAGTGGAGCACAGCCTACAGCCTCGCAGACACTTTGCTACAGGCCTCGTGGGGGGAAAGTTTGGCTTGCGGTCCACCAAGACACTCTGCTAGTGTCGCATCTATAGATCTCAGCATGTAGCTACGTAAGGAAGATCAGCCTAGGCCTTGCCAGGATTCTTGAATTTTATTTGTTGTGGGCATTTGAGCCCATAAACATACAGTATTTTGTAAAATCTGATGGTATATTAGATATTATCCCTTTGAACCCCCGCTCCCGATTTATCATCGGTGAATTATTCTGCCGTTATATTGTCGGTAAAAAAACTGTCGAGAAAGCCCTGCCGAGGATATATTGCCGGTGAGATTCAAGCAGTCAGAAATAACTCTGAATTTACTTATTTTCATAATAGGGGGTGATATTATGTTGTATACATAATTTATAATCAATTTACAATCATCTTGTAGCATTTACTATAATACAAACTGTCAAAAAGCTATTGATTATAAACAGCTATCAATATTAGTATGATGGTGACTGTGGCCAATAAAGTAAACAAACAACAACGCACTATGCAGTAGTCGGCCGTAACCTTCACTCGATCACTGTTTGGTTATTTTGTGATTTATAAATATTGTTTTATAGTTTATATATTATGTGTAATACATTTAGTTATAGTTTTTAGGGTTGGGTCGATTCCTACAGTTGGTACTATCGATGGGAACATTTTTTTCTGCTTCTGGTTCCAACAAAGTAAAGGGGGAGGTAACTTTCATATCAGGAATTTTCAGGTGTGATAAGTGTTGATGAACAGAACTAGCAGACAATATCTGACAAGATACACAATATATCTTTGTCATAAAATATGAGCCATAGATGGGTCACTTCCCTATAAGTACGTGATTTGGCCATGACATAAACAAATTATCTTATTCAGAAAAAAATTGCCCATAGTGTGGCCACTTCCTTATCAGGAATCAAAAGAGACAGATAACATTAATGAATAGGAATTCACAAGCAAAAACATTGAATTAATGCTATTCAGTTTTTGTTAAAGACTCCAGAGTCCAGTCCTTTACACCTGAGGTCCACCTTTGTTTATCAGACCTTCTTATCACTTTCTTCCTGATAAAAAATACCTTGTGAAAACATTTCATTCTGTTTGCAACTCTTGTCACACTTTGGTTTTAGTTTTATAAAGGTTTTTATGGTGATAAAAGATGCTTTTTTTTAATACGTGTTGACAATTATGTGTGCTTTATAATAAAATGAGTTCCTACAGGTTAATTCTTCTTTGTTTTTGTGCTAAACTTTGTCAAAACTAAAATTTTATTATTTCATTTTACAAATTCAACTTTTTGTTGTATAACATAACATTCTTATAATACTTTATATTTTTTTCCTTGTGGACAAACTTATTATAAGCATTTAGGTGCCTCAAACACTATGATCGCTATAATATTGTCTAAGATATGATATTTTAGGCTGAATCGTGCAAAATGGGTCAAAATAGGTCTGGGGATTTTCAACAGTACTCTGTAAAACTGGTCCTGGGCAAAATTTTCACTAACTTTTTTTGTGTCCGGGGTTCATAGGGATAAGAGAAGAATGCCTTTAATTTAATACCCCATTTGATACACTTGGGTGTATTAGTTAAACATTACCCATTTTGGGTTTTGGAGCATATTTTTTATTGAGGAGGTGGAGCAGAGGCCTTGAACGTTCTCTTCCAAAATATAATGGTATTATGTGATTTAGGAGATATATACCTATAGGTTGATACCCCTCTTGGTAGGTGTTTTATTTTAGTATTACCATTTTTTTGGTTTTAGGAGATTTTTTTTTTTTTTTTGGGTCATATAACCTTTATAATTTACCCTTTTCATAATCTAAAGGTGTAAATGGATTCAGGAGAAAAATCGCTTTTAAAATCGCTTGAGTAGATAACATCAGTATTAAAAATTGTAAGATATTCAAACACTTCAGTTTTTAGGCCCTCGATAACCCAAATTTTTAAGTTTTTAAGCTGAGATCCAAATATAAGGTACGTGTTTGTTACGAGTGTAGAACTGTGAAGGCTTGAAATTGTACGCAAGCTTTTCTCAAGTTAGGTCATAATAACTCCTTTTTTGCATTTTTCCCATAAGAAATACATAGGAACCATTTTTGAGCCTAAAAAGGCAGCCATCTTATTAATGAGTAAAAAAAGTAAACTTTTGTGAATTATCATGAAGGTTTCAAACCGAGAGGGGGTAGGACGCCGAGAAGTGTTCAACATTTAGTGTCAGTTACTACATGGCCTTATAGTATATACCTTAAATAATCAGGAAAATCATATTTAAAGTGTTTAGAACACCTCGGTTAACACGTTCACTGCGGAACCAATATCGATATAGCCAGCCCCACATGCTGAAAAACTATACTATATCACTAACACGAACATCCAATATAATTAACACAACTTCTCAGATATCGGATATTGGAACCACGCTGAACGTAACATTAGAAGCACCCAAACGACACAAAAACAACACAACTTCCGTCCTGGATCGATCCTCAGCTCACACTGACCATATTTTGCTGGATAGGGTGGTTGGCCCAGTACTGGGCTACTCGCAGTGATCGTGTTAACCTTGCAGCCGCCATTTTGATTTTTTTTTTTACTTTTGATTTATATCACACTCTTGTCTGAGTGTGATATAAATCAAAAGTTTTTAAAAACGTGTATTAAGCTGAAATTTTTGGTTGTGTGAAAAAAGCGCACATTGAATAAAACGCACATTCAGATATGTGCGAAGAAAGCGCACAAGGGCCAATGTGACATTTTAGGGTAGGGGTTGCGTTACCTGGAAAAGAATACTTGGAGGTGAGTCATGACGCAATACAATAGCTCAGGTTCATTCCTCCTCACACCCCATCTTTGTCATTAATGCTCCCGATAGCCCGAAATTAATTCGCTTCTTTAACTACTTCGTCGAACAATGGCTGCATAATGACGAAATTCCTATTGAATTGTGGAATTGCCATGGTAGGCGACACAGGACTAAAAACGCTGTGGAAGGTTGGCACAACAAAATCAACAATCTTCTTGGGCGACCCAACCCTAAAATTATAGATGTTATACTTTGTTTGAAAAGTGAAGCGGAGGAGTCTTCTTGTATGTACATGAGGGCTGAACTAAATTTAGTTGGGAAAAAGAGGAAGAAAAATTACATCAAGTTAGATAAGAAATTGTAAAAAAACTGTGAAGAAGTATGAAGAAAATGACAACATCAAAGCGTGCTTGAAGACCATATCATATCTACAAAAACTTGGCTAGAATTTCTGTCAAGAAAAGAATTTAAATAATAAACAGATAGTATTGACGAAGCTACATCATGCTGATTTAAAATAAGCCTAAATATCTGTAAAACTGTAAATAGATTTAGAAAGTTATACTGACAAAGCTACTTCGATTTTGAATTATACTGATAAGGCTGTAAATATATTTAAATTTTTAACATTGATGAAAAATTGATTTTAAACACGCCTAAATGATGAAAATCTTTTAAGTATATCATCATTTAGCCAGTCCAAAGCCTGGATAAAGTGTGATGGGAATCAGAAACCAAAATTAATTCATCAATTAGTAATTGTTGAAATATCTACAGGTATAACCACAACCATCATACATATTTTATTTTCTGCTTGCGGAGAAGTTCATAGAGAAGTATTCTAAGAAGTTAGGGGGCTGGATTCCTTTTGTAACTCCAAAAGAGTCAACTGTGCGCTCTTTTCGCGACACCAAAATGTTGTATGGTTCTTTATAACATAAACATTAATTTTTATAAAAATTATTAGTTTTCCAGTATCAAAAGTTCCAAAATGGTAACAATTTTAAATATTAAATCCTAAATAACTCATAAAAAATAATTATACTAAACATTATACGAGGTATCAAGAATCAAGAATCAAGAACTTTATTTGTCATTAAGTTAAAACAAAATTTATAACAATAGACTTCGTCAATTATACATACATAAAACATTTCAATCACAAATTTACATACTAAAATATTAAATCTAAACAGTTGTGATCCAAGAAATCATCTATTTTGTAAAAACCCTTTTGAAATAAGCCAAGCCTTAATTACTGCCTTAAATTTACTTAGAGTTACATCTCTGGCTGTAAGAGGCAATTTATTAAACATTTTAATTTGAAGATATAAATGGCTATTACTACTTTTACTCAATCTAAACTGGGGTAAATTTAATTTGTCCAGATTTCTGGTCCCATAACTATGGTGTCAAGACGTTGAGTGAAGCTTGTTAAGTTTTCCTTTACATAAACTAAATTGGAGAAAATAAACAAACTAGGTAAAGTTAAAATTTGAAGCTGCTTGAAAATACTACCGCAGCTTTCCCTACTACCGACTCCAACAATTGCTCTAACAGCTTTTTTTTGGCATCGAAATACTTGGGAGGATCCTTGGCTGTTGCCCCATAATTTTACTCCATAAAAAAAGTAGGGGATGGAAAAAGGCAAAATATGAAGTTAATAATAAATTCAGGCTGACACAAGATCTTAACTTACGTATCAGAAAAATTATCCTAGAAAGTCTGGTTATAATGTTGTTTGTATGAGTGTTCCAGTTGAGTTTGCTATCAATATTTATTCCTAACAGTCTGACTGATGTGCAGTCGCTGGTAGGCATCTTTAGACTAAAATTGATGTTTTCTGATTTTTTATTGTTAATTACTAAGTTATTTGTTTGTGAACCAAATATTAGCCTTCTCCACATCCTCTTTGACTTTTAGTTGAGAATTTACAAGATTTGAATCGACACTTAAAAATGTTGAGTCATCTGCATATAAAATAGTATTTTTTAGATAACATGGCAAGTCATTGATTACAACTAAAAACAGGAAAGGGCCCAGGACAGAGCCCTGGGGCACACAAATTTAATTTCTTTGAGTTCAGATTTCTGCTTACCGACTATTACCATCTGTTTTCTATTGCTTAGATATGATTCAATAAGTTTGAGCTCAGTATTATCAAGGCCATAGAACTTTAATTTTTGAACCACAATTATTGTGGTTCCACATTATCAAAGGCCTTACATAAATCTATTAGTGATGCACTTACGACTAGTCTATTTTCAAAAGCATAAAAAACTTTATTGACAAGCTCTTCTACTGCATTGACTGTACATCTCCCGGGTAAAAACCCAAACTGAGATGTACTTAATAAGTTTATGTTCATCAAAATAACATAACAGTTGATCTTTTATTGCCACCTCAATTACCTTTCCAATAACTGGCACAGAGAAAATTGGGTCTGTAATTAGATGGACAGTTTTTGTCATCTTTTTTATAAATGGGTACTGTTTTTGAGATTTTTAAAGAATTGGGAAATATACCTGAGAAAATTATAATATTTTCAATATAAGTTAAGGGATTAATAATTACATCTGCAATATTTTTTAATAAAAAATTAGAAAACCCATAAAAGTCTTCGCTTTTAGAGGAATTCAAAGATTGAACAATTTTACATACATCAGAGCTATTAAGTTTCTTCATTCTAAAGAATGGTCTGTTTATACTACTATCTAGGTGGCCAGAGAGCAGGTCAAGTGCGCTAACTTGGCTATCCTTAGCAACATTAGAATTTGCGCAGTTTAGAAAAAAGTCATTAAATGTATCTGGGGAAATGGATGGGGTAACTCTATTTCTAAAATTATTACAATTTGTTTCTCTTTTTATCACTTGCCACGCTGCTTTTACTTTATTGTTTGAGTTTAGAATATAAGATTCATTATACTTGATTTTTGCATGTTTTAGTTCTTTTCTATAGTAAAGTCTAATTCTTAAAAATGAGGCTCTGTGTTCTAAACCCAAAGATGCTCTATCTCTAAGCATTTAATAACATAATTTCTTAAACTTAGCAAGTTCAGGGTAAAAACCCTTTTTTATTTTTTTCCTTTACCACCATTCTAGTGTTTTTACATTTAATGGGGCAACAGCTGTTGTAATAGAAGCCAAGCTTTCTAATAAATAAATCCAGAGTGCATTCAACATTTAAGTGTTTGTTATAGATATCCTCCCATCCTTCGGTTACCAATCTCTCCCTCAATGCATGAATACATGTTTGGGTAATCAATCTGTAGGACTGATTTAGTGTGACTCATACCCAACCCAGAAGATATATTACTCTTGTTTATTTTCAGCCACAGTATATCATGATCAGACATTGATGTTTTAATAATTCCCTTATCACTAACACAGCTACTATAATTAGAAATTGCATTGTCAATACAAGCCCTTTTGCGAGTATTTTCTTGGAGAACAAACAATATGAGTTTATATTCTCTTAATAAATTAACAAACGTATGTACAATTGGTATATCTTTCCTTATATCTATGTTAAAATCACCAAGAATGAAAAACGACTTTTCTTATGTATAAGTGAATTTAGCAGATTCTCTAGGATTTCTACAAAAAGGGAAAGATTTGATTTAGCACAATATATAGACAGTACAATTAGGTTACAATCAATCAGCTTGATTGCACATGCTTCAAAAGCTGTGTCAACAGCAAACTTCTTTACATCAAATTCCTCAAACTTTATATTTTCTCTCACAAGGAGGAGTGAACCACCATAGCCATTGCTAGATTTACGACAATAAGATGCTCCCTTAAATAACCCCCTGGAATAAACAAACTTAATTCAGAGTCAGTAAGCCAGTGTTCATTTAGTGAAACCACATGAGCATTAAAATCATTATTTAAGAAAAATCTAAATCATTAAAAGATGGTCTAATTGATTGAATGTTAAGATGTACAAAAAAAAGATCGTTTTTATTATTAGCAAATTTGATTTGTTTACTGAATAACAAAAGGATGGTCTTATAAAAAACCATCTGTAGTATTTGTGGGCGTTTCTTGCAAAAGGTTATTATTGTTATTCAAAAATACAATCAGGCTTAAGATTATCAGATGGTAAGGTTTTTTAGGAAATTAATTACAAATCCAACTATATAACGTTTTTAAAAATTTGATGAAAAATGACAAAGAAAAGATCATTTATGTGGCAGTATAGTATGTACAATGCAATATGCCTGTACAATGCGCAACACACAAGTAACAGCTGATAATAATAAAAGTAATTTTTGATAATCTTAAATCAGCTAACTAGTACAACAATAAAGTTTATGTAAACATCTGATTTAAGACTATCACAAATTACTTTATTATTATAATCTACATACACCCTGTAGATTATAAGCTTAAAATTTAAAACACGTTACAACTGATTACATATAGTTATATTATAAATATATCAATAAATTTGGGGGTTTTTTTAGTGACTTTACTAAGAATTAACACTTTAGTACTGTTTAACCCTTTGAATCCCGGACCCAAAAAAAGTTAGTGAAAAATTTGCCCAAGACCAGTTTTACAGAGTACTGTTGAAAAACCCCAAACCTATTTTGACCCATTTTGCAGGATTCAGCCTAAAATATCATATCTTAGACAATATTATAGCGATCATAATGTTTGAGGCACCTAAATGCTTATAATAACTTTGTCCACAAGGAAAAAAATATAAAGTATTATAAGAATGTTATGTTATTCAACAAAAAGTTGAATTTGTAAAATGAAATAATAAAATTTTAGTTTTGACAAAGTTTAGCACAAAAACAAAGAAGAATTAACCTGTGGGAACTCATTTTATTATAAAGTGCACATAATTGTCAACACATATATAAAATCATCTTCCTAACTAAAAAAATAATTATGTAAACAATGAAATTGCTTTTTTACAGAATACTTGCGAATAATGGATTATATACCTTTCCACTGATATCTCTTTTCACCATAAAAACCTTTTACAAAACTAAAAACAAAATTTGAGATGAGCTGTAAGCAGAATGAAATATTTTCACCAGGTGTTTTTATCAGGAAGAAAGTTATCAGGTATTTTTATCAGGCCTAAATACGGGTGGACCTCAGGCTAAAAGGACATCTGGACTCTGGACACTTGAACAAAAACTTAATAGCATTAATTCGATTATTTTGCTTGCGAATTCCTATTAATTAATGTTATATGTCTCTTTTTATTGCTGATAAAGAAGTGGACAGATGGACAAATATTTTCTTACTAATATAATTTGTTTATCTCATGGCTTATCACATACTGATAAAGAAGTGGCCTATTTACGGGGTGATATTTTCTGACAAAGATATATTGTTTATCTTGTTACCAGATATTGTCTGCTAGTTCTGTTCATCAACACTTATCACACATGAAAAATTCCTGATATGAAAGCTATCTCCCCCTTTACTTTGTTGGAACCGGAACCGCAGAACCGATATACTCCCATCGATACGAACCAACCTATCGGTAAAAAATATCACTAAATATGTTACACGTAATATATACACTGATAAAACAATATACAGGGTGCGGCAGCATAACTTCCTTTTTTCAAAACTCAATAAAAACTATTGTATGCATCGGAAAATATTTATTTATTTTTTATAATGTTAGGGACATGTCTAAAGTTTTTATTTACATTGTTTTGAAGATCAAATCTGTTAGGTGACGTCCCATTCTCCATACATTGCGTAAACCGATTTCTGGCGTTTGTCATGACTCTTGTTAGCATAGCAGGTTTATGTCGGCAATTTCTTCTTGGATGTTGGTCTTCAAACCTTTTAGGGTTCTTGGACGGTTCACATAAAACGGGATTTCAAAAAACCCCATAGAAAAAAATCACAAGGGGACAGATCGGGAGAGCGTGCCGGCCATTCCAAATCGCCTCTAATTGAGATAAGGTGCTCTGGAAAGTGTTCCCTCAAAACAGCCATCGATGCTCTTGAAGTGTGTGCTGTTGCACCGTATTGTTGGAACCAAGTGTCCCCCAAATCCAACTCTTCTAGCCGTGGGAAAAAAAATTCTGTAGCATATTTACATACCGGTCCGAATTCACTGTCACTGTAACCTCATTTTCCTCAAAAAACCAGGGACCAATAATTCCAGCTGAGGAAATTGCACACCACACTGTGACTTTGGGTGAATGCAAAGGCCTTTGATGCAATTCTCGAGGGTTGGGGTCAGCCCAGTAGCGCATGATTTTGTTTGTTAACCGACCCACACAAATGAAAATGGGCTTCATCGCTAAAAAAAACAATAGCACCCTCGGGAACGACATCAAGAAGAAGCTCACACGCGTTCATCCGAGAATTGAAGTCACGTTCTGAAAGTTCCTGCACTATCGCCATCTTATAGGGATGAAAATGAAGATCATCACGAAGAATTCTTCTCACAGAACGATCGGATAGTCCAAGGGCAGATGCGTGTTTGCGCGCAGAACGCCGTGGTGATCGCAACATTGACACCTCATGCTTCAATGTTTTCAAAGGGGATCTAACGGGCCGAGGGACTCCAGTTTCTTCGTTTTGTGCACTTGCAG
>JAQJVL010007303.1:0-24601 GCA_035578905.1 Stictocephala bisonia | reverse complement strand
AAACAATAAACTTGAAACCTCTTTATATCATAAAAAACATTCAGTGGGCAATATTTAAATTATTTCATCTTCAAATAAAAATAAAAATTACAAAAAAAGAAGAAATGTGCCATTTGCTAAAAATGAACAACTATCCTAATAAACTTATTCAAAAATTAAAGAGAGAAAATAAACCTAAAAAAAGCATGCAATCGTCAGGACAATGAAAACAAACCTGTAACAACTGTAATCATACCATACGTAAAAAACCTTTCAGAGAAAATTCAAAAAATTAATTCTAAATTTAATATTCGAACAATTTTTACATCATCAGGAAACCTTCGTAGTAAATTATCTAAATCAAAACCAAAAAATGAAAATCAATAAAAAAAAATATTTCATACAAAATTAATTGTGAATACAATAAAACATATCTCGGCCAAACATCAAGACCTGTTAAAACAAGAATAAAGGTACATATATAATTGTAAAACTGAAAATACTGAACAATCAAAATTAGTTGAACATGCTATTAATAACAAGCATGATATAAAATTTGAAGAGTCGTCTATTATATATAAAGAAAAATCATGGAAAAAGAGAAATAAAATTCATGGCATTAAAAAAAGATGACTACATTTCTCAGCCATCTGTTAATTTGAATAGTATATTTTTACCTGTAATTAGCAATTAACTATAAAAAAATCTAAACAATTTAAATAATTCAAAAACCTTGTTTTTAAATTTTAACAACTTATCCATCAATATTATTTAATAATTACAAATTCTATATTTTTAACATATGTTTTATATTTTTGTAAAAATTGGTTATTATGATTTGAAATTGCCATAACTGGCGAAAATGCATTAATCAAAAATTAAAAATTGTGGAATCATTAAAAATGTTTACCTAATTTAAATCCATCAAAATTCCACCAAGTCCCGAATAAAGTAACTGACAAGTCTGACACTCAGTTCTCTTCTCTACACAACATCTGAATCCTGACTACCATCAAGATGGACACCCAAGATTTTCTAGTACCATTGAGCGGACGCCGTGTTGGTATTAAGGGGACCGAGGATGAAACCTATCGCCTACAATCTACCAAACACTTTGTCCCCAAGTAGCTGGGTTACAGCACTATGCCACCAGTGCCAAGAATTTCATCTTTGAATGAGAATGACTACTGCTGAAACAGTTAAACACTTTGGTGACGTCGGCATACCATCAAAGGGTAGTTTCTTCCCCTCCAAACTCATCTAAACAGTCATTTAACACGTTCCCTGCGGATGATGCCGAGAGGCGTCATAGCAGATGTTCGAGGAATGCGGGTGACTCCTAGTGGCGTCATTCGCGCGCATCTATTCCCCCTCCATTTTTGCAAGTAAAAGATTGTCGAAACCCGTTTTGACTGATTGTATGTTGTGTGTCATAAGTTTAGTTGTACGTAAGTGATAATCGTTATAGATTTTAGAGTTTTAAGTTATTTTAAAATGAGTGATAAAAATCCTAGTTGTTCACGTGAGTTTGAATCACTTACTGTAAGTGAAATAGATCGTCTTCATGATTGTGATTCCGATATTGAAGACTATAGCAGTGGTGTAAGTTATAGTTTGAGTCAAGTTAGTGATAGCGATAGTGACTTAGGAGATATTACTGTATCAGCAAATATTTCTCGTACACGTCTTACGTCTCGTACACGTGTACATATTAGAAAAACATCTATTTTGTTGTAAATATTATATTGAACTTTTTGCAAAACATACAACAACATTGGAAAATGAGAGGAACAGCTATTGGTAAGTACGCACTTCCATTTCAAAGTTATAAATAGTATAATAATAGCTCTATTGTACAAAATACCACTTGACGCCACTCGGCGTCATCCGCACACAACATCGATAATTGATGCTGTGTGCGGATGACGCCGAGTGGCGTGGATAAGTTTTTTTTACAAAACCAATAAAAGTAGTGTAACTATATAGTAAACTATCATTTTATGACTTTATATGGATATATGATAACATTTTGTGTGTCAGCACTGGCCTACCCTAGCTGTTTGCCATTCGCAGTGAACGTGTTAACTAAATTTATTTATTTACGGTTAACATCATTTATACATACATACAATAAATAGGTTTGAACGATAGTTACAAACATTTATTAGTAATGAAACAAAGTTTAAACAAACGTTATAATAAATTGGTTAAATATTTGAACATTGAAACTAACATTGTATGCAACTCATAGAGCAAAAAAAAACAGATAATAATCAAATAAAAAAAAACAAATAATCACATCAGGTGAGTTGAAGTTTCCTATTAGTAGGACAGATAGTACTCAGGTTCAACGGATAGAATCTCCTCGACAACATTAACATAACGAGAATAAACATCACTTGGTTGCTGGGATAGTATATATATACCCCACCAATGAGTAGACGAGTTGAATGAGGTATTTTCAAAGATATGAATATAGTTTCGATGCCAGGATCAGAAAAACGCACTTCTATTGCACATAAAGAAGATCTAACCGTTATTAGGACTACACCACCAGAGTATTAGATATCTTTAATCCATTAACACATTGAGTGCGGGTCACACGCCCGCGGGTGATAGCAGTGCTTGCGCAAGCAGCGGATAAGTCGCCGGCGGTGGACGGATCAATACCGGCTTGTACGCTTCAGTGTCGCCTAGCCCTTTGGCTTAGAAGGGTCGGATTTGCGCCGCATTATAGCCTGTTTCTCGCGTCACATTTCCTTGTTCTTCGTTCGTGGATCGCGCCATTTTGAGCCAGTTGGCGGGGGTTAGCGTGCCTGCGCGCGCAGCGGCACTGTTGCCGGCGGTTGACGAAGCAATGCTTGTTTGTGGAATTTAGTGTGGTCCAGCCACTTGCCTTATAACGGTCGGATTTGCGCTGCATTGTTGCCTGTGTCTCGAGTCACGTTTTGGTGTTCGCCGTTCGTGGATCGCGCCATTTTGAGCCAGTTCGCTTGCATCGGAGTTTTACCATTTTATTTTTGTGTATAATAGTGAAACATTAGTATCGTGTTGTGTTATATTGTATTGTGATTTGTGTTATATTGTAAATATATTTGTATAGTGCGTTTTATTCTTTTCTGCAATGTTTCAACCAACTCCTGGGCCATCTTCGGCTCCTGACTTTGTCCTGCCGACAGTGATGGTGAAGTTGATGACCCAATCCAACATCAGATGATGGGAAATGCTTCAGATGACTCTGATTCTTATGAATCTGATGATTCTGATATCGGAAATGATACTCATGTATGGCGTATTTCAACTTCAGGAATGCGACCTGTCGCGACTAATTGCGGCAGGCGTCTCGCGGCGCGCATGGGTTTCGTTGCGATGTGCGGCTCCACCGCCGGCGGACGATCACTTCGGAAGCCCCGATCTACCAGAATTGAGGCCATAAACTGGATTTGGTGTATCAACCCTGTTTCCTGACTATATAAGGTATTGTTTTATTACAAAATATTATTTTAGTTTCTGACATGTTTTTAACATATTTTTTCAGCAGCGAATGTGTTAAGAAAGCAATAAAAAATTCTACCATAATATGATATATATTACCATATTATGTGCATGATAAGTTACATATTATGTATCATGTAGTTAACCTGGTCATCTGTTACAGCTATACTAGGCTTATATTCAAGTAAGTTATGATTCTAGACTTTACTATAATGGTATGCTGGTGATTTTACTATTTTCAAGCTGATTTTACTAACCTCTCATTACAAATATATTTTTTTACTTAAAATTGGTCTTACCTCTGGGCATTTAATGTTGGTCGAGGACCAAGTTTTCTCTTGACTTTTACTTTATCTGTGTCTTTAGCATTCTCATCTTCATTTTTTGCCCCTTCATTTCCACTGTCTCTGCCTAAAATACAATTACATTTGGTTAGACACTAGGTCTATACCTATTTTTTTCATAACATATTAAGTATACTTCTTGTATAATTACAGATAATTGTAATTATTGTTAATCATTATTGGTTACCCAATCACTAGGGAGCTTAGTGTAGTTGGATATAGGCGATAGGTTCTCAGTTCTCTTATAACATTCAGAATTCTCTCAATAAGTTTCAATATGAGTGGGGAGGGAAGTTGGTGTTGGCTCTGGAAACGGTAGACTCCTGATCCCTTTGAATTTTCCACTCACCTTGACATTTTATTAAATCGATTCCATCAACAACGGAAGTGAAATCATTGAGGTGTCCTACCACTTTATTAATATTCAATAGGCCAACAGATTCTCGGTAGATCTCGATTTTCCAGCTAATCCGCAACGTCTTGTCCTCGTAACAAGAAGCCCTCCGCCTGATAATGTTGAGCCAAAACACCTACCCCTTATTTGCTGATTTTGAGATGATATTTTAATAAACCCTTCAATTTGGGAATTTTTTTTAATAAGTTCTGATTTATAATGATTAAATAATAACTTCAATGTTCGTTGAAAGCATTTTTAATACCTCCAGTTATTTAATGTTAATTTTATATGTCCAGTTATTTAAATGTCCTTCCACTCACCCACCCCTACACGTACAGTGGTCATGGCCCTCCCACTCATTCCTACACGTACAGTGGTCATGACTGAGTGAGGACCCACCTCTACACGTAAAGTGGTCAAGTTCCTCCCACCCACCTCTACACGTACAGTGGTCATGAATTTAGTATTTTTATTATGAGAGATAGGACATCAGCAAACTGACCTTAGAAGTCAAGTCCACTAATACCATAGTAGTAGTAGTAGTAAACCAAAAAAAATTTTTTTTGTTATTTCATATAAGTTTTTTTTATTTTCATAGTTTTTCCGACTTTTCCCCCAAAAATTTGGTAATTAAGCACTTTCTTGCCACCTCTAACAATACAATTTCTTGTTGCAAAAGTGATGAAATATATGAGTTTATATCCCTTAAAGAGGTTGATTTCTTCCGTGGAAAACTCGTTTTTTAGTGAAAAATCGAAAAACTATTTTTTTTATCTGATGGTGAAGAAAAAACCAACTTTTTTAAAAATTGCTATTTTTCGGCAGGTGTTTTTTATTCATTTCACATGTAATTTATGCTGCACACGAATATATTGGTTTTGCAGTAAAAACTACTTTTTCAGCCAGAAAAATGCTTTTTTACTGACCTAACCAAACATAACCTGACTTATCCTAATTGTCTACTTACCCAACAAAAGTTTGTAATTTACATTAAATTTGGGTGCCTGGCAACTGTGACGGCCTACTGGCTGTCACTCCGGCAGGAATAAAATTAAATTCCATTTTTGTGACTAAGCCTAATAGTGTTTATATATAATGATCGTGTAAATGGCCGCTAATCACAATTTGCCACGAAAGTAGTTTTTCCATTATATTTCAAAATATAATTGAAATAGACTAAAATAGTTTTCAAATTCATATTTAGCACAAAAAAATCAAAATAAAAAATTAGGAGGATTAAAGTACCATTTAAATTAACGGAAATATGTCAAAAATATTAAAAGTTGTAAAATTAGTTTTTTCAAATTTTACGGTAGAATGCATGGTTTTAATTCGTAATTTGCATTAAATTCATGTGCCTGGCCTAAGTGACGGCCTACCAGCCAACACTTTGGTAGGAATATAGAGCTTTTTTTTTTAATAGTTGTTGCATATAATGATCAAGTTATAGCCACTAATTGTGATTCGCCGTGAAAACAGTTTTTCCCTTAAGTTTATATATTGAGAAATAATTGAATAAATGAATTTATTCCATCATAACCAGTACATAGTTATAATAAGAAAACAACCCGGAATTGACTAACCACTTTTACGAGTAGTGTGGTCAGTATAGGCAACAAAATACAACAGGTTTCTTGTCAGAGTCCAGATTAGAGTAACATGTTGTTATCAGCCGGGCTGCTCTCCGTGGCGTCTACACCTAACACTGATAAGGCACATAACAGGACCTGCTGTGATAGACCGTACCTTCACTGCAATTCACAACTGCTGCACTTCACTACAATACTAATAAACACAAACAGTTCACTTCAGCCTAGAATAAAAATATTTACAATTTCATATTTCAATTATTACAATACTTTACCAAAAATAAAACCAAAATACATAATACCATTACAATACAACTATAAAACACAAATAAACAGAGAACACAACTTATTTTTTTAACTGTAGAATGAGTTAAAATTTTCATTTAGTAATAGAAAAGCTTTTAAATTACTACAAAACTTTCTAACGTTAACGGAAATTTTAATTTCATAAGGCAACTTGTTGAAACATTTTGGACCATTATACAGAAATGAATGCTTCAATACGGACTTGTTAATCTTAGGAGTTCTAAACATTCTCCGGACTATGCTTCTGGTACCGTAATTTAGGTCCGTTGTACCCAAATTACCACTTTTAGTGTAAAAAAGTCTGAGGACTTTAAAAACAAACAAATGTTGTAATGGTAATATTTTCAATTGAACGAAAATCGGAAATGAGCTGTCTCGTATTCTCTTGTGTGTAATTATTCTCATAAAATGATTCTGCACTACTCTTAATCTCTCTATTAAATATTTAAAAGTCCCACCCCAACACACAACTCCATACTGAAGTCTTGAACTTACTAGAGCAAAGTACAAAGTTCTTAACAAACTTTCATCGCAGAAATTTCACAACAAATAAAATTTTCTCGTAATCGCTTTAAGTTTGTTTTGCAGTAACCTACAGTTATGTGCTTCTCCCATGACAATTTTGAATCAAAAATTACTCCAAGATATTTGAAATTTTCTTCTTTTGTTATATATTTACAATTACATAGATCTTCCATATTTTTCGCACAGTTAATCTCATGAAATTTATAATCGCGGTTAAAGCCAAAATTTTTAAAATCAAAATTCACATACTTCGTTTTATCAACGTTAACTGACATTTTGTTCAATTCACACCATCGTCTCAAAATAAAAAGATCTTGATCAATTTGGTTCCAAATGGTTTGTGCATGTGTTTGGGAATAGAAAAAAGCTATGTCATCAGCGAAAGCACTTGCCTTCCCATTAAAATTCTGTTCTAATAAATCATTAATAAAAATCAGAAACAGAGTAGCAGAGATGACACTGCCCTGCGGCACACCTGTTTCGACGGGCAGCGGTGCGCTGACAGATTGTCCAACTCGCACTCGTTGTTCCCGCCCAGTGAGGAAGCTACGGAACCAGCTCAAGGCTACACCCCGCACTCCTACCGCCTCTAGTTTTAGTAATAAAATTCTGTGATCTACCAAATCAAACGCCTTTTTAAAGTCTATAAATAGACCCGTAGATTTTTAACCGTCATTTAAGCTGGAATATATCATATCTGTAACGTTAATAAGGGCATCCTCAGTTGATCTACCCTCCCTGAAGCCATACTGATTCATACTAAAAAACTGTATACTATTTAAATAACCGAGTAATCTTATTTTCATTAATTTCTCGAATATTTTGGAAAATACTGAGAGCAACCTAATTGGGCGGAGATCGTCCAGTTTTATAGATGTATTCTTTTTGTAAATTGGCACAACTACGCTTGATTTTAATTGTTTTGGAAATTCACCTGTAGAGAAGCTTAAATTTATAAGCTTAGCAAGAACAGGAGATATTACGTGAGCAATGTGTTTGATCAATGCTACACTAACGTTATCAAAACCTGATGACTTTTTATTTTTTAAATTTTTAATGATTGTTAATACTTTATTTTCGTTCATTGGAAGGATAAAAAAGGAAGACAGCCTTGGTGTTAAATTTAGTTCATTGACTGCATTTGAAGATTGGCTAGACTGTACTTCGATAAGGTAATTGTTAATTGTGTCGGCTACTGCATACGAATCAGATAAGATCACTCCGTTATCTTGTTCTATTTTGTCAACAGATTTCTTAGAATTTGACCCACTCAGATTATTTACAATTTTCCATTGAAGAGATGAATCTCCTTTTGCTTCATTAATTTTTTTAGAATAATAATTATTTTTCGTCTCGTTAATTTCTATTCTTAATTGTAATAGACCAAAATAGTTTTTCAATTTCGTATTCAGCACTAAAAATCAAATCTGAATTAAACAAAGGATGATTAAAGTACTATTTTAATTAACGGAAATATGTCAAGAATAGGCCTACTATAAGTTGTGATATTGGTTTCATTCGAATAAAATATGTGATTTCTGCAGAATAAAAAGCATATCTCGTGAAAATACAGTCTAATTTCAAGAAAATACAGTCTAGACTAATTTCAAGAAAAATTTTCCAATTCAGTTTGGTGGCAATAACTGCATAAATACCAAAATTATTTGAGAACTTTGAAAATTATCCCATTACATGCGTGTTTTGAGAAAAAAAACTTGAGAAATGCATAGTGTGCTACTTGGAATAATTACCTAAGCCTACTATCAATTTAGTGACTTACCTGATCCACCTATAATCTCATCCATATCACCTTCTATTACACGTTCAATATCATCTGGAGTGTCTACTAACTCCTCTGAAAATATATCTTCCATCATGTTGGTAAACTACTTAACTGTGTCTGGAATAAATAATTTTATGTTCTGCAAATTTTGACTGGATCTGAACAATAACAATGTAGGTCTGGCCTAGCTATCCTAGAAGGGTTCAAAATCCTTATTATAACTTACTGTTCAAAATCCTTATTTTCAGATTGTTATTGTCAGGTGCCTCAGGTATTTGTGCGACAGTGAAACGATTATTTTTGTCGGAATTTATTAACTGCAAACAAGAAGCTAATAAACGCTTATGTGATTGTGTGACAGTGAAACGATTATTTTTGTCGGAATTTATAAACTGCAAACAAGAAGCTAATAAACGCTTATTTAGCTTATCTGTTTGAGTGATTTCCCTCTCAAACTTTATCTCTTGTGAACTACCCCCTACGCGATCCACACAGGGTTTTTCAGGCATGTCAAAAGGCCAAATGTTATTTCAGTAAACAACTAGTTATTGGACAGCATTAACGCGGAATAAGAAATTGTCTACTTTATTATAATCTTGTCTTATAAATGAAAATTAAATCAATACGAACTAAGGAACACTTAAAAGTAATAGAAAAGGTTAGACTTAGAAGACAATTATGTCTTATCCTTATCCTAACATAACAACTAATAACCAATGAAATGAGCAATTCACAATTACAATTTAGTGAGAACAGTTGTTTTTCTTCACCAAATTACAGGCGTTCTTGTTCTTTCATGAGGTAGTTTGTATTCAGTCGTATAGTAATATATTAGACCGCATTCTTGGACCGTAGGAAAGTTTACAACGGAAGCCCTTAAAGACATTACAAGGCCTGAACATGTTAAGGAACTTAAGGAAAATAATTGTATTTGTTTTCTTATGAATTTTATTGTATTGAGAACAAAGTGGTGTAATCCGCATACAACACTTAGAAAGAATTTAAGAATGCTGGTAAATTATTTATCATTACTAGGAACAAAAAGAGCCCAGTATAGAACCAGAGGCAGGATATTCTATAACATTCTTAGGCCTAATTAGTTAAGTGATACACAGCTATGATCCGAAAATGGGAAACTAACAACGTCAGAAAATAAAATAGCCCTATCAATGTTTGTAAGAACGTTATTACCTAAGCAAGCCAAACCTCTTGTTTGATCAGAGTTACTGAGTTAGCATAAATAAATTTAAACTGCTGAAGCAAATTCTTAAGTTATATAACACTTTGTTGTTTATTTTGAGTAACATCAAAACTTGAGTTAAAGTCTCCCTCAATGATATTAAAATGTTGGCATTTAGGCTCAGAAAAAGACATAAGTAAATTCCCTAAATGATCAAGAAATGTATGTTGATTTCCATTAGGAAAACTATAGACTACTATTATAATCAATTTAAGATTCTCTAAAACTATGTCATATATTTCAAAATCAAGTTCCATACAATATTTGTCACGAGGTAGACTGCAGCTATTTACTAACCAAGGTGAAATTATCAAGTATTTTATAGCTAACAAACACCCCCCTTGCTGCTTCGCTTGCAAACTTTCAAATTGTATACAAAATGTGTGAAATTTATAATTTTCTTAATTCAAATTATACGTATTTGTAAACATAAAAGCATTTTGGTTTATGAACTTACGCCAAACATTTGTGTAAGAACCAGAAGATATGCATATTTATTTTGCCCTTTTTTTATCATCTTTACTAAAAGCGTAAATTATAATAATTGTTAAAAATATGTGATAGTATGTTTTTTCACATTTATGTATTATAGGTTAATTACATTCAATCTGCCAGTGATCCTGTTAATCCTCTTGGATTACGCATTTCTGCTTTTATATCATCATCAGATCCTTAATAAACCTAAAACAATTTTAATTTATTCTTAATGGTCTTGTCACATTTTTTTAAAAACACTGAACATCACATTTATTTATTTAAGGATCTGATGACGGCATATAAAAGCCGAAACGCATAATCTAATAGGATTTACGGGATCACTGGCAGATTGAAGGTAATTGACGTATAATACATTTATCAGAAGTAATTTATAAAAAGAATACCAAAATAAAAATGTTCACATTGGTTTATAAAAACATGTAATTTTAACTAATACCATTAATTTTTATTTTAAGTTATAAATGTTCAATATAACAATTTACTATCATATTGTGACATCCAGAGTGGCCTCCATCCTGGGAACCAGTGATGCGGAAGTAAAGGATGGGTCGCTGACCACCTGCCCTGCTTGTTTACAACCTTTGGGGCACAATGGCTTACGCATGAACGCCCTTACCTCATCAATGGACTTTCTAGACTGTTCTCGGTTGACGAGCTAGCTCTGTCACGGAACTTCGGGCGCAGGGGAATTCAAGAAGCTTCTAGATAGAGACCTGCAGGTGATATATACGGCTCGGATACCAGCGTCAGTTAGTGAGTCTAGAGCCTACAGCCCGGGTGTTTGCAGCGACAGTGAGCGAGTTCTACAGTGCGAGTGAAGTGTCCGTGTATAGTGAAGTGGTCTACGGAGAAGTTACCGGTGAGTGGTTCGTTGTGGGGATCAACGAAGGAGCAGTGCGGTACTTGTGGATGACTTCTGAAGGGACACTGAAGAAACTGTGAGTGAACTGCTAGCATTGGACTGTAGGTAGCAGGGAATCTAGTAAAGTCACTTCGTAGTCAGTAATTGTAAATAATAGTAGGAAATCTAGTAGAGTCACTTTATAGTTAGAATTGTAAATAATAGTAGAGAATCTAGGAAAGCCACTTTATAGAGCTAGGAATTGTAATTAAAAGAAGGGAATTTAGTAAAGTCACATTGCAATTAGTAGTTGTAATTGATTGCCATTTATTGATGCCATCTAAGATTGTAAATATAAATTAGTTTAACTGCAACAGTAGGCCTAATAGTAAATTGTACTTTTCACAATAGTTTAAAGTTAAGGAAATAACCCATTTAATTGTAATAAGTTAATTTTATAGATTCAATAAATTTAGTAATTGTTTAGTATCGTGTTGCTTATTTGTAAAACCCACATAGCGATTAATTATTTATAAATTAGGACATAAAAAACGTCACACTGGTGTCAGAAGTGGGATAGAATTGTTGAGCAACACGTTTAATATTTTTATTTATTGATAGTTATTGTTAAGCTGTTTATTGAATTCATTTACTGTAATTGTATATTGTTCAGACGTAGTTTTGCAAAAGAACGATGGCATCTAGTGGAGTTAAGTTAGTAGACTTAAAAGTGGCTGATTTAAAGCGGGAGTTAGAAGAAAGGGACATAGATCATACTGGAACAAAATCAGTTTTAGTAAGTAGACTTAAGCAGGCAATGCTAGAAGCAGGGGATGATCCAGAAACATTCCTTTTTAAAACTGAAGCTGGTTCACTTAAGTCTATGATTACCAGAAATGCAGAGAAATTACAAAGTGACTTAAAAAAATCCAGAGAAATTACAAAGTGACTTAGCAGAGAAATTACATAGTGACTTAAAAGAAGTGAAAGATGACTTAACCAAAAAATTAAATAGTAATTGTAAAACCTTGAAGGAAGAGTTAGCCACAGAATTTAATTATAAAATTTGCAAAGTTGAAGACGAATTTAAAAAACAATTAGATGACTGTTCGAAGCAATTAGGTGATAGGATTGGGGTTTTAGAAGAAATGGTTCAGGGGAGGAAGGAGTCAATGACCTGTAACGAACCACCTGGGGTCTCAGGAAGTGGACAGCAACCGCCCAGCCTGGAACCTCGGCCCAGCGTGTGTCCACCCGTAAATAACGCGAGTTTGCCAACCTTCGACGGAAAGATGTCCTGGGAAGATTTTATTACTTTGTTTGAGACTTCCGCTGCTGTCTACAATTGGCCATCATCAGCGAAGGCGTCCATGTTGTGCCTTTCACTTCGTGGAGAAGCTCTGAGCGTACTGCAAACCGTTCCACCTGTTGAGCGACAGAATTACGAAGATTTGATTAGACGGTTGGAAATGCGGTTCGGACATAAACACATGGAATTGGTTTACAGATCTCAGCTCAGGAGTCGTCACCAGAAGTCCAATGAGAGTCTTCAAGAATTCGAAGCTGACATCGCACGATTAGTGAGGGGCGCTTATCCCACAGTGGATGAAGCTAAGCTGTCTACGAGAGCCTATCCATTGAAAGGTTCCTCGATGGGCTGTGGGATGCTGAAACGCAGCAGGCTGTAAAGTTGGCCCAGCCTAACACTTTAAACGAGGCCCTGACGCAAGCCTTAGAGTTTGAGGCCGTAAAGCAATCCGTCCGGGGCCAGGCACGTCTGCGAGGAGTCTACGCAGAGGAAGAAGAACCTATGAAGATAGAAGACATCGTAAGGAAGGTGCTTGATGCCCTGAGGGACCGGAAGAAGGAGATTCGCTGTTGGGGGTGTGGAGAGTTAGGCCATCCCCGAAGTAAATACCCGAGTAAAGCCTCTCGGGGGCAGAGGCAGGAAAACTAAAAAAGGTTGATGGGAAGGGGCAACTGTCAACCCAGCAACTTGAGGCCCCAGCTAAGAGCATCATCGTAGCATCTTTGTCAGGTCAGACCAACAGCCTTTACATAGACGGATTGGTAAACGGGGAGCCCAGAAGCCTTTTGCTGGACACTGGTGCAACGATGACGATATTGAATGAAAATATTTTTGTCCTTCCTCTATGAAACTAACTCCGACGACCTGGACAGTGAAGACTGCGACTGGGGACTTTGCCAGCGTCCGCGGGGAGACAGTTGCCACCTTCTGCATCGGGGGTGCATGTCTTAAGCATCGCGCTCTTGTAGCTGACATTAAAGAGGACGTCATACTCGGCATGGACATGATGACGAAACTTGGCTTGCAGTTAGACCTCAGGAAAGGAGTGACGACCATTGGGGGAGAGGAAGTTGCTCTTCAGCGCAGGAAGAATTTATCTTCTTGGGTGCGCTTGTTGAAGGACGCCACTCTGCCAACTCGAACTCAGAAGATCGTCAGAGCAGAAATGGACAAGACTATTCCGGAAGGCCAGAACTTAATGTTGGACCTAGTTATAAACGAAGAGGAACTTGGACGTGGGGTACTTGTAGCGAAAACACTGTTCAAATCTTCTAAGGAAGTTCCAGTCCGCATAATGAATTTGAATGACCATCCTGTTGCATTAAAACAAGGTAGGCTCCTAGGTAACTGTTCTCCGGTTTCTTCTGTTTCACGAGCTGATAGGAATATCTCTTCAGACCATAAAAACCTTCCAGAAGACATAGCGGAGTTTGTAAGAGATGCATGCAGGGGAATGGCATTGGATCAAACGAAGCAAGTCGCTAGGCTAATAACAGAGTATCAAGATGTGTTTGAAACTGCTACGGGGCCAAAAGGTAGGACAACTGTGGTTCAACATAAAATTGATGTTGGAGACGCTAGACCAATCCGTCAAATACCTAGGAGACTACCCTGGACGAAGAGAGAAGAGGCAGAGCGAAAAATAAAAGAAATGGAGCAAGATGGAGTGATTGAGCCCTCCAGCAGCCCATGGACTTCGCCGGTAGTACTAGTAAAGAAGAAGGATGGGACTTCCAGGTTCTGCGTGGATTACCGACTACTGAACAATGCTACGAAGAAAGATAGTTATCCCTTGCACCGGATTGACGACACTCTGGATGCTCTCGGAGGCTGTAAGTTCTTCTCGACCCTGGACTTGAAGAGCGGGTACTGGCAGGTGGAGCTAGCTCCGGAGGACAAAGAGAAAACAGCGTTTTCCATAGGGAATGGAAACGGACTTTGGCAGTTCACGGTGATGCCCTTTGGACTCTGCAATGCTCCAGCTACCTTCGAGAGACTCATGGAAAATGTGCTACGGGGACTGACTTGGGAAACTTGTTTAGTGTATCTGGACGACATCATAGTCCTAGGGAAGACGTTTAAAGACCATCTTCAGAATCTGGAGAAAGTTTTTAAGAGGCTTCGTTCTTCCAACCTGAAGTTAAACCTAAAAAAATGTAATCTTTTCAAGAATAAGGTTAACTATCTTGGACACGTAGTGTCGTCCGAAGGAGTGACTGTGGATCCGTAGAAGATAAGCACCGTGAAGGAGTGGCCTGTCCCACGTAACAAACATGAGGTGAGGAGTTTTCTTGGACTGTGCACCTACTACCGCCGCTTCGTGAAGGGCTATGCTGATATTGCTAAGCCACTGACCAAGCTCACCGAAGAACAGCGTAAGTTTGAGTGGACTCCGGAGGCTAGTGAGGCTTTTGAGACACTTAAAACTTCTCTTTGCAGCGCTCCAATCTTAGGGTTCCCACGGTTTGGAGAGAAGTTCATTGTGGACACGGACGCCAGCGATGTGTGTATAGGGGCAGTTCTCTCCCAAGTTCAGGACGGTCATGAAGCTGTAATAGCTTACTTCAGCAGAACGCTATCCAAAGCAGAGAGGAATTATTGCGTCACCAGAAGAGAGCTACTTGCAGTCGTGAAGTCATTAGAGCATTTTCACAAGTACCTCTATGGACAGCCTTTCCATTTATGGACCAATCATTCTGCCCTGACTTGGCTAATGAACTTCAAGAACCTGGAGGGACAGACAGCTCGATGGGTGCAGCGTCTTCAAGAATACAACTTCACCTCTGAACACCGACGAGGGAGAAACCATTCCAATGCCGACGCCCTGTCTCGCCGACCTTGCCCAGAGGGTTGTAAGCACTGCTCCAAGGTAGAAGAAAGGAATCCGTCCGTGGAAGTGCGTTGTGTCTCTTTGGAGCCAGCTAGTAGATGGGAGCCGGAGGAACTCCGCAAAGAACAGCTTGAGGATAGTGAAGTTGGACCACTGCTGCGGGAGAAGGAATCGGGGGCTCGTCCTAGCTGGGAAGACATTGCAGCTAGGAACCATGTGTATAAGAGCTACTGGGCACAGTGGGACTCAATGAAGGTTAAGAACGGAGTGCTTATAAGAATCTGGGAGGCCCCTAATGGTAGGAAGCAGATTGAACAGATTGTGCTCCCCAGAAGTAAAAGAAAGGAAGTGCTGGAGGAGATCCACAATGGAGCATCTGGCGGGCACTTAGGTGTCAACAGAACGGTGGACAAGCTACGTCAGCGGTTCTACTGGTTGAACTTGAGGGCTGATGTAGAGAAGTGGTGCCGTCAATGTGGTGTCTGTACTGGAAGCCGAGGGCCACAAACAAGAAGCCGAGGCAGAATGCAACAGTACAATGTTGGGCCACCCTTCGGATCGCCATCGACATCGCCGGTCCATTTCCCATGTCAGATGCAGGAAATAAATATCTCCTGGTGGCCATGGACTACTTTACGAAATGGCCAGAAGTATACGCCATGCGGAAGTAAAGGATGGGTCGCTGGCCACCTGCCCTGCTTGTTTACAACCTTTGGGGCACAATGGCTTACGCATGAACGCCCTTACCTCATCAATGGACTTTCTAGACTGTTCTCGATTGACGAGCTAGCTCTGTCACGGAACTTCGGGCGCAGGGGAATTCAAGAAGCTTCTAGATAGAGACCTGCAGGTGATATATACGGCTCGGATACCAGCGTCAGTTAGTGAGTCTAGAGCCTACAGCCCGGGTGTTTGCAGCGACAGTGAGCGAGTTCTACAGTGCGAGTGAAGTGTCCGTGTATAGTGAAGTGGTCTACGGAGAAGTTACCGGTGAGTGGTTCGTTGTGGGGATCAACGAAGGAGCAGTGCGGTACTTGTGGACGACTTCTGAAGGGACACTGAAGAAACTGTGAGTGAACTGCTAGCATTGGACTGTAGGTAGCAGGGAATCTAGTAAAGTCACTTCGTAGTCAGTAATTGTAAATAATAGTAGGAAATCTAGTAGAGTCACTTTATAGTTAGAATTGTAAATAATAGTAGAGAATCTAGGAAAGCCACTTTATAGAGCTAGGAATTGTAATTAAAAGAAGGGAATTTAGTAAAGTCACTTTGCAATTAGTAGTTGTAATTGATTGCCATTTATTGATGCCATCTAAGATTGTAAATATAAATTAGTTTAACTGCAACAGTAGGCCTAATAGTAAATTGTACTTTTCACAATAGTTTAAAGTTAAGGAAATAACCCATTTAATTGTAATAAGTTAATTTTATAGATTCAATAAATTTAGTAATTGTTTAGTATCGTGTTGCTTATTTGTAAAACCCACATAGCGATTAATTATTTATAAATTAGGACATAAAAAACGTCACAATATTTTGTATGAACGTTTAAGAATTTTAAGCATAACTTACCGAAAGACTTCTTTATAAACTACGTTACTTGTCTTTTCTTTTGGTTTTAAAGTAACTAAACTTGATGGACTGCTAACTCTAGAACAGTTTACTTAAAATTGTCCTTGGGAATAGCACACTTCTCCCTAATCTATGCTTGCAAATTTTAAGGAATGTCGTTTGAGACTTATTAACAGTCATAGCAAAACACAAATTAATAGGGAACTGTAATCTTGAATTGGAATGGATAGTCTGTAGGAATTAATTTGATTTTATTAATAAATACCGTACAGATTCTCCTTTAGTACTGCTAATAATAACAGTTGCTTCAATAATATTTTTCTGGAGAGCAGTTACTTGTAAACGTGTACCATTGCATAATTTTGGTGGGAAAAGGTTCCTGAGAAGCATGACTGGTGTTCCAATTTTTAAAATGAGTCTATGTGGTGGAAATTCAGGTGGATCTATGTATGCAGAAATTCAGTTGGAAATTGTACAGCATCATATTCTCGTACAATTGAATATCGATAGGTATAACTTTTATTTCTTGACAAGAGTTAAAATATTAATAATTTCTACAGCTGTCTCATTTTTAGGAGTCAATATTGCTTTTTCACAAAGCTTCTCAATTGATTTATGCTTAATTTAGTATATATTGTCCATTATTTCCTTTAGAGTAATTACTACATTTCCATTTCCTAGTTTTAATGGCAAATTGATCAGTCCTCCAGATTCGGAATATTTACCATAATATATTCTCATTCTCAAAAGTAGATCAGAAAAGTTTCCCACAATTTCATCACCTCATATTTTTTGTGAGAGAGAATTTTATTGTAACGGACATATTAAAATCAGTTATAATAATAGAGCTTGCAGAGAAGCTTGAGGAATTGTAGGATGGTGTAGAATGAACAGGATGGTTGACAATCCATAGGATCAGAGGAACTTCTGGATGGAGATGTTTTCATAGGTGAAGTAAGACGTCGAAATGGCCTTCAAATTGTTTCTCCTGAACCGGAGACGTCGTTTGCCCCTTTCATTCTCTCCATATTTGGCCAGAAGTTTTTAAAACCTCACGATATTTCAAACTTGAATGGGGGAATGTCTCTCGCTGCCTTGAGCTCACAAGAAGTACCGTAAGTCTCATATTTGGACTTTTCGGATATCTATTGTAGCTTATTGGAGTATTGTTGACCTGTTTGGTTCATAGTGAACTGTTTGAACCTCTGCTAGTTGTTAGACACTTGACTTACGATAGCTACCCGTACCTCATTCTCTCTTGACGCTAAACCGTGGGCAATATAAGACAGGGAGTAAAATAGGCATGCACCATCCCCAAAGATCACACGATGAATAACATCCTCACCATCTACGACTATATTCACAGCTTCATCTATGTCTTGAAAAAAGGCAAGAAAAAAGAATCTGAGTCATATAAAAAATTAAAATGATGAAACCTATCTTCTAGGGCAATAATATGTACACATTAACTTCAATTACACAAACTCCAGAAAGAATTATTTACGTACTCCTAAAAACAATTTAAATCTAAATAATTTGTTAATAAACCAAAAATAATACAGTAATTAATCACATGTGTAACAAATATGTGTCACGTTTATGTTTTTGTGTATTAGCTGTTTTAAATAAATTATTAAATTAAACTAATGCCTATTTTATTCTTATGGGGGAAAAATTGAATGTTTGGGGCTGTTTCTACCCCTAAGAAGTGGAATTTCAAAAAAAATCCTTTCTTAGCGCGCACTAAGACCGTAAAACGAAGGTACTGTAAAATTTTCAAGTAGCTATCTTTTACGGTTTACGCTGAACAATGATTTTTTTTAATCGGCCTCTATGTATTTCTTATGGAGGGGTGTAAACTTTGTTTTAAAAAAATCATGAGTTTTGCACCTCAACATTAAAATTTCACAAAATCCTTTCTTAGCACGCACCTAGAACCTAAAATGAAGGTACTGTGAAAATGTCAAAATCCTACCTCTTGTGGTTAAGGCTCTGGAAATGTTCACTTCTTCTTTTATAAATATAGATTATACTGTGGTCTGGTATAATAGAAGGTCTAAAGTCTTAGCCCCCTTGATTTGTTATATTGATTGTATAACATGGCTTTACCGCCCTTATAAAGAAATGTTTCTTGATCTGACTTCAGTGTCAAATCCCAGCTGTTGACTTTGACCTTTGTTGTTTTTTCTCTTAATTATACATTTCTTCTGCTTTGCTCTCAGCTGAGCTTTGTTTTTCATTGTGCTATTTAAACAATGATTAACCTTTTTACAATTCTCATTTAATTGGTTGTAATTTTAGGACTTACAACAGTATTCATATTTATTTAGTTTAGAAGGTCACAAAAATATAAGAACCGTTTAAACAATTTTAGCTAAAATAATGGCAGTTGCTCTTAGTGGAATGTTCTCAAGAAGAATTCAGGTAGGCCTAGTCTCACCTTTAAGCTAGGCTAGTGTAGGGCCAATTGTATTCCTAACTATCCTACCATATATAGCCTTTTATGTTTCTATTATTTTTATAAAATGTGTATGCCAAATCCCACAAAATATAGATCTTATTTTATTCATTAATGATAACAAAATCAAGGTTTGTAAAGTGTCTAGAAGTATAGGCTAAATGCTAGAAATTTTAAATATTTTCTCACATAGCCTTAATAATACACTAGGTCAGATTCCGTTAGATGCCCGCCAAATAGTAACTGTTTTATCCAGCTGTAATAACCTAACCTACCTACCTACCCACCCTAACCTAATTGTATTTGGGGGGCATATAACGGAATGCAACCATACGCTGAACATGTGTAATTGGATTTTTTGTAAGATTATTATTTTTACTGTTAACAAGAACTTTGCACAAATCTAACAGCCTTACTGAACATAGGTATTCTTCAAATGAACTCAAAATATTTGTAAAATTAGGTTGTCTTTGGGTTGGGACATTTTGTAGGCCGGTAATTCTTGGTAAGAGCACATTTTCCTCAAAACTCAAATAATTTTTTCTTAAACTTATTCTTAAGATGCTGATTTTCAAGATATAGGCGAATATGAATTTCGACTGAGTGTAGATGAGTAAATGTAGCAATTGTTACAAACCAAGATCCTCCATTCCTTAGAAAGTGTAATTAATTAGTAGCCAAATGTCAAATCGAACAGCCAATGGTTATCATGTGATCCCTTTCAAAAAATAATTAATGTGAGACAGTATTTTTTCTGAAAATTATCAAGAGAACTGACTATGCAGGTTGAGTGATATCCTTCTTTTTGATAGACGTATGGCAGTTATGAACAGCGGCAACCGACTTGCTCAGTTAGCCTAAGTGCACAATCAAAAATAGCCTAGGGTCTATTTAAAAACTGTTTGGGAGTTAACCCTACCACTGTTCACTATATGTTTCTATAATGTTAACCCATTTTTGCCACAAGTGTAATGTTAAATTAAAAAAAAAAAAAAAAACTAAAGCAAAATATATATCATTTAATTTGTAAAATCATACAGAACTTGTACATGCGAAAGATAAGTTGATTTATTTATTTTTAAATGTTGTTAAAGTGAGAGTAAATAAAAAAATCTTTCTGAAAACATATTTTCAGGTTCACACTACCTTGAGAAATGTTCATATTTACAATGTAAACATTCTGAAATAGCCAATTTGTTCTAAATGTTACTCATATTTATAAAATATAACTTATATTTAAAATATTTACGTAAACAAAAAACTACAATGATAAAATCGAACTAGTACACTCCATTTACACCTGTTCTAGCACCAGCTGTTCCAGTGTTGTTGATTATCATATGATAATCTGTGTTCCACATTCAAACAATAACCATCTACTCGCAGATATCGGGAGATGCATGGAGAAATGACGATTAAAACAATATCAAATATGTATAAAAAAATTATTGTTAGTAACGTCTTTCCTGTAGTTTAACCAAACCGATAGGTAGGTGTCGTTTTTGCGACAACTAACATCCATTATATGCGTAATACTGTTGCGTAACTGAAAACTAACATCGGGAGGGTTAAGGCCTAGAAAATTATGAAAATGAAGAAAAATGGAACAAACTGTTTCCCATGAGTAGTTGCGTTGATGATGTAAATATAGTGTTGTGGGTACTAACATTTTGCGGAATTTGATTCTGATCACAATAATTATGACGAGGGTTTTGCAATCAGAATATTACTAAGCGTGTTACTGAAATGTGCTAGTTTCAGTAATATTGTTATGTTAAGTTTGGTTAGGTTATTTTAGATTTGGTGTAGTTATGTTAATTTGGGTTAGGTTATATTAGGTCATGGTTAGGTTTTAGTAGCTTAGATTAACAACTGTAGACCTAACAATTTATAAAACCAGCCGGTCCTTTTCCATTGATTCACCACAAGCCCTGAAAAATACCTGTTAAATATTAAATAACTACCTTTTCGAGTATATGTGATGCAAAAAATATGGACCTGAAAATATATTTTAAAAAATTATGGAGCATATCACACAGTGTATGCCACGTCAAGAAATTAGTACATATGGTGGTTATTAACAGAATTATAAGTCAAAATAGTAGTGGTGGTGAATTAACGGAAAAGAGCTAACCAACCTAACTTTACATCATGTAGCCTAACAAAATGTAATCTACCTTACCTTACAAAACTAAACCTAACCTATCAATATTCAGTCTAAGCTAAAAAAACATAACATACCCAAGCAGGCACTTTTACAGTAACATCAATCTTGGACTGTTTGCAAACCCCTTGATATATTCTTAATCAGGAGAGAATTCTGCACAATAAAATATCCTCAAGGCTATATTTTAGTAAGCCAAAATAAGTTATTGTCTGTTTTTCCTAGTGGTAAAATTCTACTTTCTGCTAAAATTAAAAAAAAAAAATCTTTCCTCCGAAAATTTTTAAGTTGTCTTCCAGAGAAATTTATCCAAATTTGTTTCTTGTGTGTAGTAGTTGTTGCCTATAATATCATCTGCTTGCCTTCACCACAATCATTTTGTAATTAAGCTTAACACATTCATAACTGAGCCAACAAACATAATTTCACTTTTGGCGCCTCATCAACGAACAACCAGTCAACCTTGTTAAGTAACGAACCAGCCTTGTTAAGTTCAAAGTATTGAGAACAATTCCAGCAAATTAGAATATTCCATGTAATTTCCACAGAATCTAGTTTTCCTGAAGTAGTAATTCGCTCAGTGATTATAGTGTTATGTTTCGAATAATTAGCTATTGAGCTTGACTCTAACCATTAGTAAGCACTTGATTTTTAAATACTGTAAGCCTAACATAAAACTATTCAAGCAAGCTTTTGAAATAGTCATATAATGCCCACAGGATATAGCTTTATTTACTGAATTGGTATAATGGCCGAAATGTTGTGTCACGTTTGCGAGTAATTTCCTCTTAGCCCACTAAAATAGTACATTGAACCAAGCATTAAATGGACTAGAAGATGTTATTGTTTTAAGTGGTCCATTTGAGTGTTAGTAAGAGTAGTTTGTTGTTTCCCACCAAAATAATGACGGCGCAACTTAGGGCAGCCTAAAAACCACGAAACTTTCTGACTTTTTTCAGTTTTTACAATATATTTAGGAAACAAATGGTCCTATTGATTTTTTTACAATATAGACCATTAAATTACCTACAATTTGTACTGCCTAAAGTCCTTTCTAACTCTAATAATAAGCGAGCTATAGCTTGTCATAAATGGAAGATTTTTTCAAAATTTGTTAAAAATGGCAAAATCCACCCATTACCTCCTGTTCTCTTCTCTTTAACTCGTCCTAAGTATCATTATAACAAAATAGATATGTTGTCATGATGTTCATACAGTACGTAATTAATAATTAAATATGAAAAAAAAAAAACTCTTGAACCTACTTTATAAGAACGAAGAGGTGACATTAACCAACATAGGGCCTTAGGTGAATTATTGTTACACTCACTCATTACTAAAAATATAATTTATTCAAATACAGAAGTAATTTTGAGGCTGTCAATGATTTGAAATTTGGAAACGTCAAAGTGGCTGTTGTTAATCCACTGACTATTTCAAAGAGTCTGTTGAAGCGAGCAATTCTGGTTGAAAAATCTATTGACATGAACTTGCTCCTTAACCCTATGACGCTATTCACAGAGGAAAAGATGAGAAAAGGAACGAAATCGTCGTTTTATAAAGCATTTACACCGATTGAACTTCCGAAGCTCGATGAAATCAGGATGTATGAAAAAACAAGAAAAAACAGGATACAAGAAACTAGGATTCTAAAAACGCAGGTACAGCCTTTGTCTTTGATGGTGAATTTATTTTCCACGTTGTCTGGCCCAAAAATGATACTTTCATAGAAATAGCAAAATGCCATGTGAAATACATCCGCAGCAACCTAGGGTCTAATATGACAATTGTTTTTCATGAATATCCTTTGATGGGAGAACCAGTGGGCACCAAGAGTGCTGAACGACTCAGATAGGCATGGCTTCAAGCATCGTCTGAAGTAGCAGTTTGTGGGGAAGTTGCAAACAAAATCTCACAGGAAACGTTTCTTCTGAACGATAACAATAAGTTCAGCCTCATTTCCCTGTTATAAACACACACTGAACTAAGTGGGATTCAAGTGCTTCAGGCATCTGAAGATGCAGATTGTCACCACTGCTCTCAGTCATACCCACTTTTTCCCCCCAGTCATACCCAAGTTTTTAATACAAAATACAAGATAGATTAAAAAATATAAATGATATTTACAAGATTATTATCTCAAAACATGTTAACAAATTTAACGTCATTGTAAAATATCAGGTTGATTTTCTCTCCTTTCTAGTTGACCATCATGACTTTCTTCAACACTATCAGTGTCCCCATTCAGTCTTCCGAACTGTCTAAACGCCTGATTTCTATCCCCCTCCAATTCATTTCTTCCAACTAAAATATCTGGCAGGTCCTTTTGGTTTGATAAAACATCAGGTTGATTTCCAGCAGACTCCCTAGGATTGTGAAATTGATTACAATTTCTTTGGATGATATCAGGACTATTTACATTTCCTTGATTAAAATCAAGTTGGACATTATTACTTTCCAATAAAATATCTGGGTAGTTATCTGCACCTTCCATTGGAACATCTTGTGATGCTGTTTCTACATTATTATCATGTTTTTCAGTTAAATCAAACTGGTCACTGTTACTATCCTGGAGATCGAGTTCATTATCCCTATTTGTCATACTGTTATCATGTTTGCCATCCAACTTGAAACCGTTTTCAGGAATTGTGTTTTCATCAATTTCCATCTCAAATTCAAGTTCATTGTTTATACCTGTGTTATTCTTTTCACTTGTTTCTCGTTGTTCAGTTTCTGATGTTAGACGATGCTCAGTTTGACTTTGGGCCTGCTTTGCTTGGAATTTCTCTTTTAACTCTTCAGCTCGCTTTAAACGTGCATTCTTCCTCTCAAACTCAAGTTCATTGTTTATACCTGCGTCATTCTTTTCATTTGTTTCTCGTTGTTCAGTTTCTGATGTTTGATGATGCTCAGTTTGACTTTGGGCCTGCTTTGCTTGGAATTTCTCTTTTAACTCTTTGGCTCGCTTTAAACGGGCATTCTTCCTCTCTTCCGCTATAAGTCTGTTCTGAAGCATCCGCTCTCTCTGTTCCACAGTCATCTCCTACGCATACAAAAATAATATAGATTACAGTAATAAGTGACATATAAGATAATAAAATGTATAGTTCTGTTGATCCAGGTCAATACGGCATCAATAAAATCAACCAGGTCAAAGTCAAAGTCAAAGTCAAACATTCTTTATTCATTGTTTACAATTACAATTATTGTAATGAATTGTGTCAAGTATTAGTACAAAAAAGAACAATAAAACTCATTAGTCTACTTCAAG
>JAQJVL010007302.1:0-24605 GCA_035578905.1 Stictocephala bisonia | reverse complement strand
TAAAATTTTTTAACAGGTCCGCCAAATTGATAGATGAATTAATTAATTTAAATAGATAATAAATTATTACGTAAAAGAAAGGGATATATTTAATGGGAATAAACCACGAAGGTTCAAATAATGTTAGAGAATTGTTGCAAGTCAGATAGGAAAGCAAACAGAAACATCTGGAGTAAACAAAATACAACTCTGTCTTTGTGATAAACCAGACATGGGTGGAGTCCTTCTGAGAAATATAATCATAAATAGGACAGGGTGGCGTGTGACAAGAGTCAACAGGTCGGTTGGAATCTTCCATTGCCCCCACCCTGTCCCAAGTAAATTAAACGACTCAGAGGACAATTCTTGAAAGGGACCAATCAGAACGGGGCATCTAGTTAGAAATATGTCCGTAGATGGCAGTAGCTGTCAGAAAGCAACCTCATGGTAGATAGATAGATAGATAAATGTCTTTATTCAGTATTGTACAAAATATACAAATGAATTGTGTCATGACGTAACTTACTATCCTAATCTTTAACCTAGTTAATACAATGTAAATTTACATGATGTATTTTGATACTCGTATTTAAAACATAAAAACGATTTTAACAAAACAAGATAGATAATTTACAACTACAGTTAACACTAAGATTTGAAGTACTCTTCAAAATTGTATAAAGATTTACTTACTAAGAAATCTTTTAATTTTCTTTTAAAAACTTTAAGAGATAATTCATGTTTTATATCAATTGGGAGGTTATTTAAAAATTTTATTCCAGCATACTTTGGGTTCTTTTTATACACTTCTTTGTTATGACTATTAATTTTGAAGTTCCCTTTGTTTCTCGTATTATAGTGATGGGAATCTTGCTGTCTGGGTATAGTATTCTCATTAGTTTTTATGAGCATTATGGTTCTATATATGTAGATACCATAAACAGTCAATATGCCAGAACTCACAAAGTGCTCTTTACAATGGTCGTTAATTTTCAGATTTAACATAAGTCTTATTGCAACTTTCTGGAAGTGAAGAATTTTGTTTAGATTTACAATAGAAGTTGCTCCATATATTTCTATTCCATAACTGATATGGGAATGAATTAGGGAAAAATAAACAGATTTCAAGGTTTGTAGTTCACAAAATAGCCTTAATTGTTTTATAACAAAAATACCAGAGCTCAATCTATGGCAAACTTTGTTAACGTGACTTGACCAATTTAAGTTTCTGTCTATGTTAATGCCTAGGAAGTTAGTTTCATTGACAAAATCTATGTTTATCTCATTATTCAACTGATTATTTTTAGAATTTTTGCAGCTGAATTTCATGTAAGTGGTCTTGTTTGAATTTAGAAGAAGATTTAGATTGGAGAGAAAGTAGTTTATGTTATTTATGTTATCGTTAATTGAATTTAGTGCTGTGTTTAAAGTTGTGCTAGATGCAGTTAGGCTAACGTCATCAGCATATAAACAGAGAGAATTTTTTACTGACCCATCAGTTGCTGCCAGAGTTCTAGGCAAACCTCCAATATATGAAAGAAACAAAAAGGGTCCTAGAATCGACCCTTGAGGTACTGAATAGATGACTTTATTAACTTTTGATTGAAATGACATAATTTTGTTATTACTTACATGTTTTATTTCTACATATTGCTTCCGCCCCTCAAGAAATGTCCGAATCCAATTTAGCTCTCTATCTTTGATTCCAAAGTTGACAAGTTTATTTATGAGCTTAATATGACAAACACTGTCAAAAGCCTTAGTCAAATCCAGAAAGGCACTGACTTCATGATCCCCCTTATCTAAATTGTCAATAATGTTTTCAACAAAATCAATTAATGCTGTTACAGTTGATTTGTTTTGTCTAAACCCATGTTGTTCGGAATCTAAAAAGTTATTTTCTTCAAAATATTTAATTAATTGATTGAGCATACATTTTTCAAAAATTTTTGACAGTGAAGGCTGTACTGCAATTGGTCGGTAATTCAAAACATCTGATCTGTCCCTTTTTTGAACACCGGGATAATTTTTGAAATCTTCAACTCATGTGGGTAGACTCCAGATATGAGTGAAGCATTGATTACATGTAGCAATGGCTTTAGAATTGCCCACTTGGCGTCTTTAATGATTCTGGTGGGGATTTCATCATATCCTGCAGTCCATTTAGGTTTTATTGAGTTAATAATATCTATTAATTGGCTTTCGTTAATGGTTCTGCAGTTGAATTTTGTTTGAATGATAGGTGCTTCTGGAAGTGTCTGGTTTTTGGTTGGCAAATTTGGAATAACATGTTTTTTTACAACATCCAAGAAGTGGTTGTTAAAAATGTTGGCAATTTCATTGGGATTTGATTTGATTTTATTGTTTTGCTTCAAGGTGATTTCTATAGGTATAGGTTCTTTACCTCTGTTAACTTCAGAATTGACTAACTGCCAAGCAGTTTTAGAAACATTATTTGAAGCAGCAATTTTGTTTTTAAAATAATCCTTTTTTTTATTAATTATAATATTTTTATACTTTTTTTGTTTTAGTTTTAAAGACTTTTTTAAAAGTATATTTTTGGTTTGTCGAGAGATATGATAGCTGTTAATAAGATTTTCACGTTCAATTTTAATTTCACTATCTATCCATTGTGTTCCTTTTGGCTTGATTCCTTTTACAACTTTAGGAAAATTTGTTTGAAAGTGAAACATTAAAATATTATAAAAATATGAAAATTTATTTTCAATTGTACTAAGGTACATTTTAGTCCAGTCTTCAGTCTGTAGGTCATCTATAAACTTATCAATATACTCTCTTTTGAAGGTTCTTACTGATTTATATAATTTATTTGAATTACCTTTGGATTTAACAAAATTATTTAGAGTCAATAGTTGCCCATCATGATCTGACAGTGCAGTTATAAATGAAGCGACCGTGGAGTACTTCCTATCAACATTTGTAACAAAATTATCCAGTGCTGTTTCACTGGTTTCAGTAACTCTTGTAGGTATGTTAATCATATAGTACATATTATGCATGTTGAGTACATTAACAAAGCTGTTTTTTTTGTGGTCATTAACCAGAACATCTATATTGTAGTCTCCACCTACAATAATACTACTATTAATTTGTCTTAGCCTACTCAAAAATACATCAAACTTTTGAAGGAACATATCAACATTATGGGATGGTGTTCTATATATACCAGCAATAATTAATTTACAATTGTTTAAAGTGACCTCTATGGCACACGATTCAAAAATTTTATCTACATTTAAAGCATTTAGTAGCTCCAAAGATATTGGGTTTACATTTAACTCATTTAAAGCAAGTATCAATACTCCACCTCCTTCATTAATATTTCTTGCATAGTAACTGACTAACTTGAAGCCAGGAATTTTTACTGTATTTATTTCATCTGCTGTTAGTTTATTTTCACTTAATATAATGATATCAGGTTTTAACTCATCAATTGTAATAATTAAGGAATCAGTTCTAGTTGACAAGTGCTGAATGTTTTGATGAAATACTGTTAGGCTTTTAAGTTTGTTTGGTGATGCCTTTACTCTTGTTGAGTTTGTTACTTTTAGTCTGGGTGATTTTTTTGGTTCACAATATTTAAAAAAGGCTCATTATTTTGGATTTGAAGTGATTGATTAAGTTGTACAATAGATTTATCAACAAGAGATTGACCTAGCTCTAAATTTTCTGGTGATGGTTGAAATGTTTTATTATCTATACTAACTATATCTAACTGTACACTATTTACAAAATCAGCTTTAGTAGGAGGACCTTCAGTTCTTGTTACATATTTCTCTTCTGTATGAACAATGGTGGTTTCCGCCTTCTCTGGAGAGGGGGTAAGCAATATATTGCTGTTACTCGTTAGTTCATCATTTTCCGTACTGTTTGTCAAGTAAAAGGTCCCAGTAGTGTGGGTTTTCAATCTGTTAATAAAGTCATCAAAAGGAAGTCCATTGTAAAACTGTATCCTTGATTGCTCATTGTAGGAAATTATATGTACGGAAGCATCAGTTCTCTTTTGAAATTCTTTTATTTTTGAGGTAAAATGCTTTATGGGAATGAGATCTCTTACACATCCCATTGGCGAGCAAATGAGATGTGTTAGACCTCGACTTTTAAAATCTTTTATAAGTTCAGCAAAGGCCGTGTCATAATTATTTAATGTTGGTTTACCAAAGTATTCTTGTTTTGTAACTAAGCTATACACTGATGCACCTTCTTTAGTTTTTTGATAAGCTAGATGATCATTTATAAAGTTAGATGCTTCTGGTTTGCCAAACTGTTCCTTAAAGATAGTAGCCACCCCTGCACTCATATTTCTGTTGTTGTTTATATCTGCAGAGATGCAGTGTGCAAAGGCTAATTTGTTATTACTGCGTAGAGTTTTGATTATGTTCCTCATGTTTTCTTCGACCACACTGATTTGTCCTTTTTTCCCTTCTATATTAAGTTTAAATGGTTCATTCTCACCAGTTGGTAAGTTTTTATTCAGTTTTGTCCCATTATTTTGTACGTATATGTCATACAGTCTATCAAAAATAAGATGAGCCAGTTTAGTTTTACCACTGCTATGCAAGTGCAGCCCATGCCTGCTATAGTGGGACCTTTTGAGTTGATCAAGATCGATTAAAAAGGTTTTATCAATTCGGGCCACTAATTCCCTTAAATAGTTGTTAAGTAAGGATACTTTGTTGTGAATACAGTCATAGTGACCTTTATCAAATCTATGTGGTATTGTAGATATCAGCACGGTTTTGGTTTTGCTTAGTTCAGTAAGACTATTCTCCAGATTTTTGTAAATAGGAGATAGGTCACCCTTCAGTGTGTCATTAGAGCCTCCAAGTATGAATAGAACCTCATCCTTAGAGTTTTTTGCCGAGTCAAGCACTTGCATGAGACTGGCGTTTGGTAGGACCATTCCAAATGAGCTCAACTCCTCCTTGCTTATTTCATTGAGCTTTTGCCACACATCTCTGCCCTGGCTGTCTGAATAGATAGACAGGTTGATCTTCTTTCCGAATCTCATGGAATGTTTTTTTAGTTTGACATTTTCTGGGGTATTTTTGTAGTTATGATTTATACTGTTCCTTGAGTACATTCTCTGTTGATTTTCCTTTACTTCCTCTGTATAATCAATATCCCCTTCTTCTTCATTTAATATTTCAAAGTAGTTTGTAGTAGAAGTAGGTAATGCTTCATAGTTTAATGTGGGTGGTCTCCAAGTTCTTCTATGCTTTCTACTGGTTTGTATTGTCCATTCATTGTACTTTCTATTTTTCGTTAGTGATTTGTCACTGCAGATTTGATTTTGTTGAGTACAGCCAAATGTGTTCGTATTTTTGGTTTTATTTGGGGCAGGTACTTCATTATTTCCCAGTTTACGAATACTACTGAAGATTATTTCTTTTATTGTATTTGTCGTTAGATTCAGATATTGGCCTTTATGCATTAACAGAGCCAGTTGGCTTCTTTTAGTCAGGATATCAGCTTCAGAAAGGGGGTGGAGTAGACTTTCTAAACAAAACATATTTAAATTGGTCTTGTCTTGGATGACTTTATTAATAATATTATCAACAGTGCAAATCATGTGTATTCCACAGTCATGGTTGTTGTTCTGTTGTGGAGTTTTTACTTTTATTAAAGTTGGTTCAACTAGAGGGTTGATAGTCTTGTTTATTTTCTTTGAGATAACTTCTGCATGAGAAAAATTATAGCTATTCAAGGAATCAAAGTGATAGAAGGTATTTTGCTTTACATCCCATAGAAGTAAGCTCCAGTGTGTGCCAAACCCACCAATATCTTGAATTTCAGAGGAGTCATTCACGGGAATAAATACAAATGATTTTTCTTTTAATGAAATGGGCACAAGGGTTTCATAATCCTGAAGATTTTTTATTGCTACTGCGACTACAGGCTCGAGGAAATATGCTTGTGGTTGGATTTTTATATGATTAAAAATGTCAAAATAATTTTTTACAACATCATCCGAAATCCACCTTGACTCAAGAACTTCCACAATTTTTTCCTTAATTTGTGAATCTGAATTACCATTGTTCATTACACTATTATCTGTAGTGTTAGTTAATCTTTTCCCTGCATTTTTATCATTTACCTCGTCCTTTTGTGTGTCTAGTTTAGAGCTATCGGTTGTTTTATCAGTGAACGAACTCAGTGACAGATCATTTTGGTTAACCTCCACAGGCGTACTACATAATTTTTTTACAGTTGTTTGTTTTGCAATTATACTTTTAGGTGTTACATCATTGTTATTGATTACTACTTCTTGTAATTTGTCATTTTTTTCGTTTGTAGAAACTTCATTAAATAATGAGTTGTTATTATCTGGGGGTGAGTGTGTTATTACTGAACTCATATTCAATTTTAACTCATGCTCATTTTTTTGCTCACTTGAGATTTGGATTCGTTCTTCAAGTGAGGAGCTTTTACTTGGGGTTTTAGTTGGTTTAAAATTAAAGTCATTTATGTCTAGGGAAAGATTATGATCTCCAATATGCTTCTCTACTTCTTTTTTTGACCTGAACATCTTGCCTTTTGGTGAATAATAATATACATCCACCCTTTTTGGACCTTTTTTCCGAACAGATTCAGTTCGTTTCCAGCCGGTTAGTGCTTTTTTTACATTGTTTACACCCATGTCTGTCCCTATATTAATTGTTAGACATTAGTTATAAATTAAAAAGTAAAGTATTAAAATAGGTATATCGAAGTGTGGGCTGTCTACAATATAATTCCTAAAAATTGCAATACCGTCGTTATATAGTTATGACAGTAATCAAGATGTCAGTTCTACAGTAACATACAATAATAATTTACTCAAAATATACAGTTATGATATACAATATTTACAAAAAATCCACAGCTAGATTGAACATCTAAAATAATATATGAGCTATTACAATTAAATATTTTCTTTTTTTTCTTCTCTCTCTCTCTTTTATTTATATATATATTTATTTATTATTTTTTTTTCAATTGAAGTTGATTTTATAGCAGCAAAAAGTGAAGTCTCACGCTGGATTTGAACCTGAGTCAGTTGAAATGTAATCTAGGTCAAGTTCAGCTACCAGTGACCTTGACCACTAGTCCATGCTTTCTATGAGATCAGTAGTCTGCAGACTGTTCTACTGTCACAATGTGCACTGTCCTGTCAAGCTTCAAGTCAATTGTAGTGTTTCAACATGAACACAACGAATTTAATATTTGAACAAAATGGAATAAGATGTATTTGTTCTTCTAAAATAATAACTTTAGTCTACTATAGTTTTGTAAGTATTGATTTAGAGTTAACTTTGGTATCAAAACTTAGTGGAATTTATGCAACTAGTTTTAGGTTATGTCAGGTCAGTTCATAAAACGTTATAAATTATTTTTTAAATACAAAAATAAAATATGAAACTCACTATTCAAAATATTGCTTAAGTCTTAAGCTGCTGAAGTAGCCTTACCAAATTCACTTTTCTGTCTGTTTTATTAAGACTTTCCAAGTTTCCAAGATCCAAAAAGGTACAAGCGGAAGTTGCCAAAACTCTCGAAAACAAATGAAAAATAACGGAAGAAAGGGTAGGGGAGAGGATTTGAGCCCGATGGTTAAGAGACTCCACTCACCCCAGTCCAACACCAACAGCCAGGGCCAGAAGAAGAGCCGATCGACTGAACCTTTCAGACCGCGTGGTCATTATGATATTAATTAATAAATTCGCATAATTAACCACTGTGTAGTGATTTAAAACAAGTTTTCTTTTCAAAATACATAGATTGTGTGCGTTAACTAAGTAATTATTTCAATTAGAATAAAAATCGCGCTCGAGACAATAGCCTGGATTCATCTATAAAAAAAAAAAAACAGTAAAGATAAGTTTAGTTTTAATATTTAGTTTAAGGTGTAACTTTTAACATACTTTCACTAAATGAAATAATTTTAATTTTTGAAATTTTATTGTCATACTTTAAATGAACTAAAGAAAGATTTTTTTTAAATATGTAATTAAAATAATCTTGTAAAAATAAAACTGTCTTGATTTATTGTATCATACAGTCTCACCAATTTACCTAACATTGACCCTGAGAGAAAGAAAAACAATCATGTTCTAAATTGAATTATATTTTTTATTATTTAAAAAATAAAATACAACTAATAATCAAAGTAGTATAATAACCTCACAAATGCAGTATATTACAGATTGTCACCCAAAGAGATAATCAATTATTTAAAATCAATCATTTTAATTTAAATTAATTTTATTAAATTAATTTAAAAATATCAAATTAATGTAACAAATTGGTGCATGAAAATGAGGCACATGTTACAATGTATTTACTAAACAAATATTAAAAATTCAGAGGCTTTGTACCATAAATAAGATATCATGCCCTTTTACTGAAACTAATTCATCATCCTCTGACACAAACCGATCAGAAACCAATCAATTTGTTATAAATCTTTCTAAAAAAGATTTGACAGATTGTGAGTTGAACTTATTAAACAAAGGTATTAACTTTTCTGTGTCAAATACACACTTTTCAAATGTTGACATGGTTATGCCAATTGATTCAGCTGCTAATTTATTACCTCCTGCACACAAAGATTACTATCGTTCCTTGATCCGTAAAACATTGGAAAATTCAAAACAACCTAAAAATAACTTCACACATCCTAGTTTGAATAACATAAATTTCAATATAACTAATGTTAATTTGGACATTGACAGATTGGTGACTTGGGCTGAAAGATATGGACTCAAACAAAACAAAACCTATTATAATAACCCAATCGAGTTTTTACTCACGTATTGACTTCAATACTATACCTCATCTACCCCATACTACCATATTACGACAAAGTTAAGAACATAGGAATCACTCTGTTGTTGAGAGTTGTAAGAAAGTGTTTACCATTCTGCACTCACTAAAACGACATAAACAGTTCCTACCTGAACGTATAAAACTGATACTAATTAAAACGACATAAACAGTTCCTACCTGAACGTATAAAACTGATACTAATTAAAACGACATAAACAGTTCCTACCTGAACGTATAAAACTGATACTAATTAAAACGACATAAACAGTTCCTACCTGAACGTATAAAACTGATACTAATTAAAACGACATAAACAGTTCCTACCTGAACGTATAAAACTGATACTAATTAAAACGACATAAACAGTTCCTACCTGAACGTATAAAATTGATACTAATTAAAACGACATAAACAGTTCCTACCTGAACGTATAAAACTGATACTAATTAAAACGACATAAACAGTTCCTACCTGAACGTATAAAACTGATACTAATTAAAACGACATAAACAGTTCCTACCTGAACGTATAAAACTGATACTAATTAAAACGACATAAACAGTTCCTACCTGAACGTATAAAACTGATACTAATTAAAACGACATAAACAGTTCCTACCTGAACGTATAAAACTGATACTAATGAAACCGACATAAACAGTTCCTACCTGAACGTATAAAACTGATACTAATTAAAACGACATAAACAGTTCCTACCTGAACGTATAAAACTGATACTAATTAAAACGACATAAACAGTTCCTACCTGAACGTATAAAACTGATACTAATTAAAACGACATAAACAGTTCCTACCTGAACGTATAAAACTGATACTAATTAAACCGACATAAACAGTTCCTACCTGAACGTATAAAACTGATACTAATTAAACCGACATAAACAGTTCCTACCTGAACGTATAAAACTGATACTAATTAAAACCCTAGTTTTTCCACAATTATTTTATTGTAGCTCTGTTGTCAATGACATGAGTGTAGTGTTGGCTAATATATTGCAAAAATGTCAAAATTATCTTCGTAAACTCGATCACATTACACAATTATATGTTCAAAATTCAATAATAAAATTAGCCGAAATGAGATTAATTACAATATTAAACATACTTTTCTTATTGCTACATAATAAGCCTAAATATTTAGCTGATAGGTTTGAATTTATTTCCGAAAGAAGTACACGGGAAGGTTGATCATCCTCGACAATGCTAAGAATTCCTCATCATCGTACCGTAGCTTATAATAAGTAATTCAGTGTTACCGCTTGCCGTACCTGGAATTCCCTTCTCACTCATATCAAACAATCTGTTGACCAAGCTGGTTTTGTGGCCGCACTGAAAGATTATTATCTTGAACAGATGATTGGGGTTGTTTAGGTGGGCTGTGCCGTTGTCGGATGGACATAATTGTATGTATGTGCGAGTGCATGGTGTTAAATTAATATTTTTTTTGTAATTATCTTCCAATAAAAATATATGTACCTATACACAAGTACATATATTTTTCGTACAAATACATATACTTTCTTCTCTACCTTAAATTAAAATAATATATTATTTTCTGTTCATTTTAATTACGTTAGGAACTGATTAGAGTGTATTTTATCTTTATGTTTAGTCTAGCCAATATTCTTGTTATAATTTATAGTTATTGATTGTTCTCCCTTTTGTCTTGTATTGCTTAGTATTTTGTTAGTAGGGTTAATTGTAAGAAAGGGCCTAGTGGTCCTAAATTCACTCTTTTGTAAATTGTAAATTTGCAAATAAAGACATTTATTTATTATTAGAAAGTGCGTAGTTGCCTTTTTAATTTTGTTGAAAATATACTACTGTATAAATTATGTAATAAAGTTATGAATGAACTGTTTAACTCATAATAACGTGTGTTACCAAATATTAACACAGATGGGATCATAAAAAAAAATTATAATACTAAATGACTTTTTTTATATTAATTATTTATCAAATAAATAATGCACTAAAATATTATGTTTGATGGTTAATGAGCAGAGGGTATCCGTACTCATAAACCAAAAGTAAATGGTGCGTAGAGAATGTTTACTTCTTCCACCTTCTCCAGCGGCAGTGAGCTGCAAGGTACAGTCACGTACAAAAAATATTAAATCAATAATGGTAAAATATATTAAATATGGTTAGAACAAATTTAATTATGTTAGTGAAATTAGCAACTACTCTATCATTTAAACCATTAAGGAAACTTCAATACAACTCAATCGATTAGCAACACAATAGAACATCCAATGTAAACACTATGGCATGCTTCTATCAGTTACTGTACTAAGAACATTTGACAGTGCGTGGTGGGGGACAAAATCTGTTGAGTTTGTGCTGTTCGCAGGCCAATAACCATGGGTCGCAGCGATTGAAAATTGGCAACGCCGTACTGAGGCTCAAGATTCCGGTTTCCTTCCATTTATTATTACAGGAAAACGTCGCGTCCTTCACTTTAATGGGGTGTTTTACGTATTTTCAGGGCCGCCCAGAGGGGGGGAGGGCAAAAGGGGCAAATTGCCCCGGGGCCAAGGGGGGCCACATTTCATGCAACAAAAAAGAAAATACTTAATAATCTACTAGATAAGAAACGATTCAGGCCTGTATCAAAATATCAAAAGTGATATTAGGCCAGATAAGTCTTCCAGTTTTAGTTTTAAAACGTTTAAACTAAAGCATTGGTTTTATAGCAACCAGGGAGCCTTTTGGAGCAAGTTGTACACTGGTCTTTGAAATTTGTCAGCGGTCGACATAGTGGTGTGACAGCATACGCGCTGGTTGGTGTGTGACTGCAACTGTACCCCTCGCCAGTTGTCTTGTTTGCGAACAAGTGTAAAGACATGCAGCTTGTGAACACACCAAAATATAAATTCCAGTTTGCGAACATATAAATATACTTGAGTGGTGTGGACAGTGGGCCACCTCTATGAGATGTCCTGTTTTCGTACACTATTTATATTAAACATGTCAAAAGACCCACTAACATTCCATTTGTATTACTCAAAACTCCGTTTTTGGACGTGTTGAATACAAGGTGGACAAGAACGTTTCTGTATGTTTTATTTTTTAACTTTAATTTCAAAAGTATATACTACTTCAAACAAAATTGTTATACTTGTCCTAAATTCAACTCTATCTTGGCTTTTAGTGGTAGGAAAATCAATCACTTGGTCACGTTATTATCCTTACAAAACCATTAGTTATGATATATGACTATTATAAACTTAAGATAATACAGCAATTGCGAATTGATTTGTATTTGTAGTGGTTTGTTGATAAAGCTTTTATCCTTATTTTGTATTTTTTCACAAATTCTGTTTATTTAGATAAATAATCTTGATTTGGTGTTTCGAAAATCCCTTGACTCGTCGTAGCAAAATAATAGATCTATATAATGTGAAAACGAGTGATCAGTAACCTGCGGCCTAAAGTATGCAAATTAATAAATTGTAATAAAAAAGTGGAAGCCTATGAACAACACAATTAAATAGCAAACAAAATTACAGTAAAAACATTTTAAATCTGTCATTTTAAAAAGGTCGGAAAGTCTTTATGAAAAAAGATTCTTACAAACTTGGTTTCAAAGCTGGTAGTAAGCGGCGGCACTCCGTTCGAACGTGGTAACGTTGCACTCTTTCCCGGCTTTGATCAGCTAATTTTTCAATATATTCACTAAATTTAAGAAATAGTAGTCGTATTTCAGTAGTAACTGTGTTTTGCACCCAAAAAACCCGCAGGCAAAATATACGATGTTGTAAGAACGTGGCTGGAAGAGTTCAATTAATTGTCATGAAGGGTAGATCAGGGACATCGTCAATCATTAGCCTGTTTGTTTATTGTCGTCCAGTAAAGAAATATTTTGTTATTGTTGTATTTTATAGAGTGATATTTCTGTAATTTAATGCGTTCTTTTGGATTTCCTAGTAAACTATTATAATTATCAATTAATTTAATTTGCTATGATTCATATTCCATTTAAAGATTTTGAGAGAACAAAAAGTTAAAGTTAGGACTAGTAATTTATGGTAACGTTTTATTGAAATCAATAAAAATAGACTATAAATGTTTCATTATAGTATTGTAATATACTGCAAAGTAAATTATATATTTTTACAGTACAACAATAATAAATTAACAATGAAACCACTAAATTACAGTAGATTTCTAGGTACTTAAATCTGGTAAATATGCATATACAACATCACCGCTCGCTTAATGGATGTGCAACAATATGTGTGTATGCATATATGTTTGCAACAATATGTATTCAACTTGCCCTACGCTATCGCGGGAGGAATTGCGTAGCATAATCTTGTCTAAAAATTATAATTTTGTTACGTTCTGTGCTATCCGGATTCATCTTCCATCATATTTAACTGGTTAACCAGAGTTTACTGTACATACAATTTTTTTACTTTCTCTACTGTAATGTTTCCTTTGACATTTTAAATTTACTAGTTATTATGACATGGATGTTCGTAAAGACATTTTACCAATATATTATGACATACGTCTTAATGAAAAGAGGAGCTCTTAAGTACACCGTTAATAGATAAAACAGCTTCATCATTGTTCAGATTTGTACAACTCCTTTTGAATAATATTTATTTTGTGACATTTAACTTATTGTAACTCTTTTATTGTCTGGTTTAATTTACCCTGAAACTGTAACAGGAACAGGGGTGTATTCTCAACATATTCAATAGAGTAGCTCTTGATTAAAAACCAATTATGCCCACGTACAGGTTGTTCCCAAACAAATAGCATAATTGATTAATGTTGTCATTCATTAACATAACAAATTTACGACAAATCAAAATAGTTTTCATAATTTTTTACTGTCACTGGCGAATGAGTAAGCCATTTATATATTTGAAAATCATTAATACAATATTTATTTATTGTTTGTTGCGTGATAAGTGAAATTAACTAAGATTGAACCACTGTACGTGTATTGTTGAGCGGGAGGGTCAATACCACTGTTCGTGAATGGGTGTGTGGGCGTTTCAATACCACTGTCACTGTACATCTAGTATAGTATCCAATTTGACAGACATAAATTTTACTATGTTTTATGCTGAGAAAATTGAGTTGGTACAAAGTGCCTTTTATGCCTGTGAAATAAAAATTGAATAGTTTCAAAGTTTAGCACAAAGACAAACTAAAATCACGAATATAAACTAGATGTTTTAATGTCCAACATCAATAAGTTACGTACCCAGTGATCTACAACCTGTTTTGAAAACAATAACATAACCTCAACTCTCAGTTGACTGTTTTTAAAGCACTAGATGTTCGCGCTCACCAAATTATTTTACTTCGTGAACATTCGGCCACTCTCAGTCTAAACTTGCTCTTTAGCTAGCGAAGCCAAGTGGCCTATACAAATTTATTGGCCCCTCCCTCCCTCACCCACAGCTAATATCATTGGCGAGGATGGCTCCTCAACTGGCAATCGAAGAGCTGCTGCGCTCAACTATGCAACTGCCTGTGGCATTGCTTGGTTCGTTATTATTTATTTAATATTAAAGAATATCAGTTTTGTTATGAGAGATTGATGTTATTGTAGCGGTAATTCTTCAGGAAATGTTTAAAAAGTATATGACAATTAGAGAAAAACTTACCGGAGCTTCGCAGCTAGCCCTGAGAAAACGTCCATGAACAAGAATCTTAATTACAATAGTAATCTAACGAAAGAGATGGTAAGAATATCGTAGAATGTGCTAAAAGTAAAATATCAATTATAGTATATTTGACAATAAGAGTAATTAAATTTATTTTGAAGTGAAGGAAGGGGCCACATGGTAAACTTTGCCCCGGGGCCACCAAAAGTCTCGAGGTGGCCCTGCGTATTTTCATGTTTCTGATTTCTTCTAAAGCTTATCAGAATCATTATCTTAACACTATCAAACTAGATGATTCCGGATTTCTTTATTTATGTGGATATTTCACTTCAAAAACCGCTCTAAACTAACCTGAGATGATTGTTTACTATTGTTTATAGGCTACTAACAGAGGAATGCTGTGATTGGTAAGGTATTTGAAAGATATAAACAGACGGGGGCTTTCTGTACTTGTGTTAAATATTTGTAAACAATTCATTGGTATTATTCAAAAACATATATCTAAAGATTTCATTACTGTCATAGAATCTAAGAAGTATTGTAAAATTGTAAAAGTATGAATTGGACAATTATAGTCTTTAGACTATAATTTAATTTAGTATTTGTAATTGGTAACATTTGTAAACGTGTTTTGTATATTAAGTGCTTGCTTCCTTTTGTGTCTTTTCCCATAATTTCAGACTATTCCTCCATCGACTTTTTCTTTTCTTCTTTGACTTTTTTCTTTGTTTGCCTTTTTCATTTGTCGTATACCTCCTTGGCTTCTGTTGTTATTTCTTTAACCCACTCCCTAAAAGTTGTATTCTTCTCTTTAATCATTTCTTTAACCCCCTCATTCCACCATGGGGTTTCTTTCAACCTTCTTTCCGAGCCTGTTCTTCCACACATTTGTTCTGCTGTCTCCACAAAAGCTTCCTTAAATTTCTTCCATTCCTCCTTCACTGACTGTGTTTGCTGTTTTGGTAGAAGTTTCTTTATCTCATTCTGGAACTCCGCTTGTGTTTTCAAATCTCTTAACTTCCACACTTTTATTTTTCTTTCCTGTTTTCCTCTCTCTTTTTCTCTTTTAATTCTTAAATCCATTATTAGAAGCCGATTATCACTATCTAGGGCTTCTGATGGCATGACCTTTATGTCTGACACTTTTTTCTTCATTTCTTCACTATAGAGAAAGTAGTCCACAACCGACTTCCTGTTACCATTCGCACCACCATACCATGTTACTTTATGACTTTTTTTCAAACCAGGTATTTCCCACTATCAAACTATTTCTTTTACAAAATGCCAATAGTCTCTGTCCTTATATATTCCTACTTCTCCAACCTTCTTTCCCCATTGTCTCTTCAAAACCCTCTCTGTGTCTACCTACATGTGCATTCAGATCCCCCATTATTATCACATTTCCATTTCCTATCTCACTCTGTAACTCATCATCAAAACTTTTTATTTCTTCAATTGTGCATCCTACTTGTGGCGCGTACACTTGTAGTAGCTCCAGTTGTTGACCCTTTAAGCTAACTTTTGTTTTGATCAATCTCTTACTCACTCCTCTTACATATGCTATTATAATTCCTTATCATTACCCAGCCAACTCCATTCCTTGACCCTTCGTCATTTTCCTTCCAATACAGAGTGAAACCTTCTCTCCATTCCTTTCTTCCTTTACCTTTCCATCTCACTTCCGCTAATCCCAGAACAATCAAACTCCTCCTTTTCATCATACCAATCACCTCCTCTACAATACATACATGATACAATACGGGTTTTAGTTTCACGTTTTTAATTCCTTTTTTTGGAGTGCAGTGTCAGATGTATGCGAGCCCCTGAAGCAGTATGGCTGTATAGCGGACGCTATCCATAGGCCTCAGTGCGGCGTTGCCTATTCGAATGTCGCGGCCTTCTTTAAAGGCGGCCGTGCTATCAGACGATAGGCCTTCACTGTGGTTCTCTGATGCTATAATGATTATATTAAAACACGAAGAGATGTGGTTAATTAAGTGAGATTGACGGTAATTTAAAAAGAAAAATTTTTGTGGGAATATTTATTACTTTTATATATAGGAATATATATTATTCCTATATAAAAAATATATATAATTATAGGATTGGGGCTCCCAAACAAGCATATGTCCCAAGTTACCTAGTCATTCTCGGCGATCCTGTTCAAATATATACAATCACCGACACAAATAAGACATTTTTAAGCAGAATTTTATACTAAGAGGATCAAATACATTACAAAATTAGGACACAGAGTTAATAAAACAATTTACGGTATCTATGATGATAGTAAATTATTAATTATTGACCAATTGTCTATTTAATATTCCATTTTAACTACCTAACTAGACAATCATAATTTAAACTTATAGTAGTTATTGGCCCTAAAACAACAATCATTTCTTTAGTTTTACACAGATTGTTTCATATTTTTTGCTATACTTATATATTTTCAATTGAACGTTTTTTTAAACTGTGCATTATAACGATACTTTGCACATATAAATATTTAAAGATTTAGGGAGTGCCAATTGAACACCATACCACTCACCGAAGCCATGAGCTGAGGTGAAAAGCATTAAATTTTATGTATACTGTCAGAGTAGCATGTAGCTACTGTGAAAAGTGACCGCAATGTTGGTGGTTCAGTTCGGAGGTCTGCCAGCCTCGGTCTAAGCCTACTGATATATATATATTGCATTAATCAATATCGTATTTATTGAGTAAGTCAATTAGGTTTACTGGAGAACAACTATGAAATGGGCTCAAGATAGTCTATCTATAAACATGATAAAGATGTAGATTTATATAAAAGTGAACAACACGTAAATATCAACATGGCGAGCATTTTAGTTAGTAAATTGTTAACAAACTAAACATGTATTTGTCATATATGAACATATTAAATACCCCATTTAGTAGTATTTTAAAGTAGTTGTATTGAGTTATTAATTCTCAAGGGTCGAGGTCAAAATAAAATAAAATTTTAGATTAACTCATTGTATTTTGCACCAAAGTTGCAATTATTAAGGCAAGCGTACAACAGAGCTTAACGTGTGTCTTCTGCAGATGAGCAGGGCAGCTTGGCGATGATGGAACCACCAGCCATGTTGATGTTCAAGCCGGAGTGGTAGAACATCACAAAACGGATCCCAGGAGGGTAGTCCTGGATCAGAAAGTAGACTCGTTGCCACTGTCGATCACCTGGCTGCAGATAACGGACCTCTCTGTACTCCCGCACTGGATTCTGTAACTTGTCCAGTAAAGACACCTAGACAGAACAATGTTGCTAACTAATCTCGATCTGAATCCACCGGACATGTTAGGAACCACAACATTAAGGTTTAGTTAATATCTATTTCACATGTCAACTCGAGCCTACGCAAAGGGTTTTGCCCATGTAGGCTCTTTCCCCAAAGACAATATACATATATGTCAATGTTCAAATTTACGGTAAATTGTTTTAATTTTACGTTATTATTTTGAATGCCTTTTATAGATAAGTTATATTTTGTTAATTTATTGTTAAGTCCAATATTATTATTGTATTTCTTGGGAAACAACAATTGAAAATCACTTCATTTGACACGTAGGGGGAGGGGGAAATTTTACCCAAAGGTTGAGAGTATGAATTACCGTATCTCCAGAACGGGGTACGGGAGCTTTCATTTGGGAAATTTTAGTTTTTGAATACATCAAACCAGATCAGAAGGCACGTCTGGCTGAGGCTTTTTTGCCTTTTCAAAATTGAAAACAGATATTTCTTAAACATACAAAATAATTAAATTCAGGTCAGCTTGGTGATGGTTTACAATACCACTGTACATGATTGTACGGGTGGTGTAAATATCGTACGCATGAAGTGTATGGAAATATGGAGAGGCATACAAACATTTATAAATACAATCAATGCTCTGTTTGTTTTATAATAGTAATCGCATATTATATGCTAGGCCTACAAGGATTTGAAAAATAGTTAGGGCCTATTGTGGTTGATTGACTTGTATAAAACTAAGCTAGTATCTAGAGATGATCCTATTTCTAAATAGCTTATTAAAGTTAATGTTTACAATATTTGAAGAGGGTTTTATAGCAGCCTCTAATGTTCGTTACAATAGAAAAGTAAGATGTCAACAAAGTCAAAGTTATGAAAGTTTTGGTAATTACCTCAATAATTATGGAGGTGTTCCACACCTCAATTCTTATTAAACTATTTTAATATGAAGATTTTCTGTTTTCATGTCAGTAAAGTTTTCTTTGTTAACCTTAACCTTACTTTCTTAACCTTAATTGTACATATGTATTGTACCCTGAGTTCGTAGATAGAACCGTTGTTGGTGTTCGCAGCACAAGATTCAGATACTTCCAGAGGTGGGCGAACACGGTCAATTAGTTCAGGAAGGAGTCCTTCGTCACTGAGTGACACGATTTGCATTTTGGCACATCTTCTGGAGGAAGCCGCAAAGCAGGATGAACCTACATCTTCTGGAACAGACTCAGTCTCCTCAAAACTAGGTGTCACTTTCCATCCGGTACCTTCAGATTCTACGATATTCCAATGTTGAAATTTAGGACACTCTTTAAAGTCAACACGACTTTGAACTTCACAACTTGACGAACACTTGTGGCGTGATTCATTTCCAGTTCCAAAACTATTCTTCAATAGATTTCTGTTAAAAGCTTCCTGGTGCACCATAAGAATATTGTCATCACAAAGAGGCGTATAATTCAATCCAATTTCTTCGTCATGTGTTAGATTACTCAAAGAAAATACTCTTTGAATTTTTATCTTAAACTCGTCAGCAAATAAATCATCATCAGATAACCAACGCCTTTCTACTGAAAATAATGAAATTCTCGAGTCACTGTTATTATCAAGAGCAATCTTGGTTTTAACATCTTGATTTTGATCTAACATTTATTTTCTCGCATGAAAATACAGATTTGTTGTTTCTTAATTAACAGTTTTGAACAATAGAAATAAAAAAGGATCATTATTAACTTGAATTTAGAGATCTTGAGCCTGGATTTCGAATGTTTGTTTGGAACAAAAACAGGTCTATTTGTAGAGAAGAATAAATAAACACGGCTCAGTCGTTTCCCAATGTTGCCAATTAAAAGAAGAGAGTAAGAATAATTGTTTGTATGTTTTGCATGTAACACCTGCAACGAAATGTTGCTCAGGTGGTAATGTCAAGGTCGAAGAACGCCAGTGTCGTCAGAAAACTAACACATAGTTTAAACTAGTAAGATGTTTAACATTTTAAATATAGCTTACTAGAGGGCCCGTGCTGCTGTGCAGCATTTTTTGAGGGAAAGTGCCAGTTCGATGCATAAGTATAGGATAAGAATTTGAGTGTGACCTGAGTTGGAACATTAATATTTAAAAAGTAATAATCTCTATAAAAGAAAAAGTCCTCACTCAGTCTCACACTTCCCGTAATCCTACAGAGCTGAAATTTGGTACAAATGTTTGCTGTAGGCTAAAGAGGATAACTTAAGTATTTTCAAGTTGATAAAATACACCCAAGTGGTAGGAACCGCCCCTAAAATATTGTTCCATAAGGATAACACTCAGTTGATTTTAGTAAATTAATAACATCTGTTTTGTAAATAAATAAACATGTTTGTTTTGTATGTTTGACATTTTATCCTATCGATACATTAAGAGTTTACAATTATTAATTAAATATTTTGTATATTTTTTCTGTATACAACTACGTATAAAAACCAGTGTTTTTATGGTTCAGAGAGAACCACTGAGAAAAACCACCTAGCGAAGCAAGGGCTGCCAACTAGTTGTTTTATAAAACCTCTTTCCAGAGAATATTAGCTGTTCGTTGGCTTTTAGTTTATCAAACTTTACATTCTTGAACGTTTTTCCTCGAGATAAGTCTGTTGCTAAGATTGACAATGTTGCTGTTAGACAATTGTCAATGGCTAAAAACTGGCTAATCTAACAGAAAACTACCGTCTTTTAAGAGTAAATGGTTCAGTGGTATCGGTTGGTGACAAATCTATGCGAGGTTTCGGGTATTTGCACCCCTTATAACATCTAAATCTAAAACATTATCTAGTTTTGAAGGATCTCACGTCAATGAAACATCTCCATCCGTAGACAGTCGTCTCTTTTTAGTGGTTCAAAGACAACCAGTTATCAAATTGGACAGTTCCAACCTTCGTTTTCACTAGTTGGCTTAGCATCTTTACTCTTCCTACCAAAAGACATACACAACATACTAAAATTAATAACTAAAACGACAGCTAAAAAAATCAATAATCACTGAAATGATAGTAATTGAAGTAAACAAATTAATTAATAGATTATTTGAAATCTGATGATAAATAAACAGATGAATAAATCAATTAATAATTACATTGTAAGTTTGGAGGCCAGTGGGGTGGATTCCTAAAGTCGGGGAGAAAATCCTTTCTTAGAGGATCTCTAGGGCCATAAATAAACCTAAGTACCAAATTTCAAGTCAATCGGCCTTGTAGTTTTGGAGATTTTGTGAGTGTGACAGTGTATATATATTTGGCTTATAACTATCTTCAGACTCTTAGGTACCAACACGAACTACCTAGATACCTCAATTATGAGAAATGAGATATAGATGTCTGAGTGGGAAAAAAACTTTGGAAAATCATAAATTAAGGCGCATTTGAGAACAACTTGAGTAAAGTCAACTTAAGTGAAATCCAATGCCTGGCGCCTTATCTGTGCACTAATCCTTTCATTAAAAAAAACTTGAAGCAAATCGGCCGGGTTGAACCTCCGGACGTATTCAGAGTAGATTTTGCCAATTATTTTAATATATTATAGATTATGTCTAGAAAAGACGGTAGGTAGGACGGAGGCTGCACAGTAGACTGTGACGTTACATGGACGAAATCAGCTGATTTGTTTATTCTATTAAATACTAATAGTAGTCACGGCAACTAGAGTTATCGTGGATAGTACTAACTAAATTTACCAATTATATAGAAGCATTCAGCTAAATAGTAAGCAAGTTATTTACCACTTATCACCTGGAATTGTAATTACGGGAATTAGAACAATATTGTTGTCTTTATTTTTTCCATTTCGCCCATGTGACGCCAAGAGAGATGCGCGTGATACCTACGTCTTCTTTTCTAAGAACCGTATGCCATACATATTCACACATATTGAGAAATCTAAATACGATTATAAAAATTTGAAAAACTTTCCCTAAATAAGTCAGTCTATTCTATTAAGAAATTTTTCGTTACAGCTGATAATTTTAATTAGTCTTGTAATGTTTAAATTTTCTTGACATCATGTCAATTTTAAAAGTGTAGTAACTACATTACATCTGCTTTATTCAATAGTACAGTAAGTTATATCTCTTATTATTATATATATTTTTTAACCACTCAACTGTTTGTGGACTATAACCTGTTTTTTTGGAAAATTATATGATTTTTTAAAGAAATTGGTCAGTGAAGTAAGCAAAACTTCAAATGTCATTATTAACTATTTTAAATTAAAAAACTCAAAAATAACAACTTATGACCCTCTAGATTGGACCTTTAGTAAACAAATAGCACTCATTATACCTCATTCAATACAAATAAACACGAACCGTATAGTTGAAGTAGAGAAGCGTGTTTTAGCCTTCTAACGGCTGATTCATGCGAAGTAAGTGGCCATGCTATGAACTATTTGCTCCAACTTACTATCCTCGTAACTTATTTAGACTCCTTTTGTTTAAAGAACACCTTTAAAATATACTGATTACAGAACTCTTTATAACCAAACCAAAAGCACCTTCCACTGCTTATGGGCACTGGTCATGGCTTACTTCTCGTTCTGCTGGCCAACATCTCTATCAATTATTGCCACATATCGCATTCCATTTCATTTTCCAATGTTTATTCTCAGTTAATTTAGTAAATTTAAAATAATGAAACTAGCTGAGTTCCAAAGGACAATTTCAGAATACACATCTTTAACCTTTACCCTTTTCTTAGTTAAACTAAATTCCAATCGTATTTTATACAATATAACTAATGTAGTTTATACCATATTTTTGTAAAAAGGAAATAACATAAAAATTATAACCCACATTAAGCAACTGATGGTTAGGTGCTCTGCTCGCCACGACACTCGGCTCGGTAGTGTGTGGCGAGCGGCCGAGCACTGATTAGAGATGGGTAACTCCGGAGTGAACGACAACAATGGAACTACTCCGGTTAAGGAGTTACAACTCCAACTCCGAGTGCTAGTGCGGAACTAGTTCATTTCGGAACTAGAATAAATGAGTATTATATGTTATAAATATACGCATATAAAATATACAATACTTTACTTTCTGCTGGAAAATTCCTAAGACATCCATACTTTTTCTTTGTAAAATAATTAAATAATAATAACTTTTAATAATTAAATAAATTAATAACTTTTTGGAACTACCAACAGAAAGGAGTGAGAACGAGATGCGCGCGCAACCACTGTCAGAGCGGCTGCAGTGTCGACGTATCTCTCCCCACTCCATGGAACTAACATAGTTCCAGAGTTGTTGGAACGATCAAAACAAAGGAGTGAAGGACGTGATGCGCGCGCATCCACCCGGAGCGACTCATTGAGCTCCGCTCCACGTTGAACTGGAACGACGTTCGGAGTTGGAACGACTCCGCGGAACTAGTTCCGAGTCATTATAACTCCGGAGTGAACTAACTCCGTCTGATGAACTACATTTCCCATCCCTAGCACTGATTGACAGCTCTTCTGCTCTGTTCGGTATTACGGGCAAATATTGTCAACAAGGCCAAAAAGGTTCCCCAACCTCCTCGCCGCTTCTGCGCACTTGACCCAAGCAGGTACCTGAGTCCTAAGCGTCTACCGTAATAGTCACTTACGCCTTAAAATCCACATAGGTTCAATTTTAGATTATCAACTAGAGATGGGTAACTCCGGAGTGAACGACAACAAAGGAACTACTCCGGTTAAGGAGTTACAACTCCAACTCCGAGTGCTAGTGCGGAGTTAGTTCATTTCGGAACTAGAATAAATGAGTATTATTATGTCATAAATATACGCATATAAAATATACAATACTTTACTATCTGCTGGAAAATTCCTAAGACATCCATACTTTTTTCTTTGTAAAATAATTAAATAGTAATAACTGTTAATAATTAAATAAATTAATAACTTTTTGGAACTACCAACAGAAAGGAGTGAGAACGAGATGCGCGCGCAACCACTGTCAGAGCGGCTGCAGTGTCGACGTATCTCTCCCCACTCCATGGAACTAACATAGTTCCAGAGTTGTTGGAACGATCAAAACAAAGGAGCGAAGTACGTGATGCGCGCGCATCCACCCGGAGCGACTCACTTGAGCTCCGCTCCACGTTGAACTGGAACGACGTTCGGAGTTGGAACGACTCCGCGGAACTAGTTCCGAGTCATTATAACTCCGGAGTGAACTAACTCCGTCTGATGAACTAAATTTCCCATCCCTATTATCAACGTCTTACTCCAATTTTAAACTCTTCCTTGGCTTGTTGCGGGATGACGAATAGAGCCCGTGTTCTGTTTTGGCCGTATGTGCTATTTTTACCACTCTCTGCTTACACTACAATAACGAGCATGGGCATGCACAATACATTCCGTTGAAAACAGAACAAATATTAGCCTGCATACTCTTAGTTATAATAATAAAGTACAGTGCTTGGGATTAATAGATCAAATGTTTTAAGTTAGTCTTTTAGAATTATTGTTGTGTTTAGTTTATTTAAATGTGATGACATTTTGTCATGAGTCAACTCAATAATCCTTATTGAGTGAAATTGTGATACTGTGATTTTATATCAGTGTATTATTTTGGTTTCAAACAAAAATATTAAACTTTGCTTAATATATTTTTGACTAATAAATAATATTTTGTTAATAGGGATAGGAAACAAATTGTGATGACCACAGTTGTTCTATATGTTTTGTATCTAATGTGACTCTGGCTAATGTGGCGTGCTTGTTGTCACCGAACACGGTTTCGACAACAGTACAGTCAATCACTTCAAAATTCAAAATTACCAATTGGCTAACTACTATTGTCGCACGACCGCAAAAGGCGGTGGTGTGGCAATATTTTCAAAATCAACTTCACGTCCACCCCCTTTCAGA